>PVJH01017810.1:0-46853 GCA_004026705.1 Nesogale talazaci
CCCCACCACTACCCTGTATACTGCCTCCACAAAATCAAAATTAAAAATTCCATCCTTCAAATGCCACCATGCCAATAAATTAAAAATTTATTTATATATAATATATAAAGGAAGTTGTTTGGTATCCTCTCTTAAAATATATTGTGTACTTCTAAACATATTAGACTATTTTAGATGTTTCAAATAAGGTTTTTAAGTTTGTCTACTATGCACTTGGAAGCATTGAATCAACTGCACACTTTTGACAAAGAGTAAAATTTGAAAATGTCTTTGAAATAAACATTTTGTTTTAGAATATCTTCTGCCTTTTTACCTCTATCAACCCAGTGGACAAAAATAGGCATCTGTAATACTTAGAAGGGACTTACACCGTTTAACTTCCATAAATCATCACTCCAAAGTTGAACACAAACTTTAAAAAAATGTACCAATTTACTAAGTCTACTTTTGTCATCTATGGCAACCTCTTTAATATCTAGGAAAACTGAATGCTGTAAAACTAGAAACTGTCCTTTATGTACCCTGTAAACACAGGAAAGTAAAACAAAATACACAGAACAAGTGGGTCTATGGTTCATCTTGCCTCACTGTCACACACTGGTATAATGTCCTTTTCACTTCTGGATGAACAAACACGAATATGTTAACTGATCAGAGAGACACTTCCATGTACATCAGAGAGACAATTCCATGTACAAAAAAAATGTATGAATTTTAACAAATATATATGTATGTGTGTTATTTACTATCTCTACCTTTGGCATATTTTGTACATTTCTAAACATCTAGAAAAACTGGATGTTAAGACGTAAGTTTATGTATGTACACATACAATAGTGTTGAGTAAACTATGAACATATAACAAATGTTATATCTGAAAGTGTCTTCTAAATAGGAAGCATCTGGGCTAGAACCATTCGCCTTTTCAAACTCCTCCACAACCCAGTGGCTGAGTATAGGCACACGTGCCACTTAGATGTAGTTTTGGTATTTCATTTCCAGAAGAACCATTTCCGTGATTTACATAAAGTATAAAAAATATTTTAGTTTACTAACTAAAGTCATACATTTGCAACCCCTTTAATATCTGTACTGGTCTGAGTAGACTAGAGAAACAAATTCATAGAGTCATTCATATGTGTATTGTGTTAGTCCGGGTAGGCTAGAGGAACAAATTTCAAAGACAAGCATATAGATATAAGGAAAGGGTTTATATACAAAAGGAATGTGATACTAAGAAGGCATCCCAATCCCGTCCAGTACAAAGTCATAAGTCCGATATTAACCCATATGCCTGAAATCAGTCTACAAAGTCTCCTTCCGACTCATGACGTCACAGGTGAGTGGGTGCAGAATTCGGCCGCTGGCAGGGGTCTCCACATGGCTCCTGGCTTCCAGGGCTCAGGGTCCATCAACAGCATGCCGCTTCAGCTTCAGAGGTCTGACTCCATCAGGGCAAAGTCATGTGGTCTCTCCGCTGGCTCCTCCAGCTTCTCGGACACTGCCATCTTGTCTTTTCCGCGACACATCACTTCTGACACTAACTCCCCAAAACTGGGGAAGATAGCTTCTCATCTTCACGAGAGAAATATCGCGAGATTTCCCAGAATTCTCAGGAGAAAGCCATTTCCACACAGAGGCCGCACTGGTTACTCAATGGCTATCTCCAGATTAACAGGCTAGACTCCACCCCTACATTTCAATCAAAAACTTAACATAAGCACATGACTGCCACATGTATATAAAAGAACTTATATACAAGAGCCATTGAATATTGAGAAAATATTCCAGCCCAGTTCAGAGCAAGTCCATAGGTCCAAAATTAGCCCATATGTCTGATACCAATGTATAAATTTCTCTTCATGCCTTTATTTGCTCCTTTGGGGGTCTCCAATTTCTATACTGCCCACTTACATCAACCCAGGGCTCTGAGGAGACAATCATATGCTTTCATCGTCTTTGATGTGAAGAATCTTCATCCCAGTTGGAAACTTGCAAAGTCCACATTCATAAGCAAGCTCAAATCAGGACAGGGTGTCCATGAAGTCAGCAGCGATGTGCACAAGTTCACAGGTTCAAATAGCTTTTCATCTCATCGGGTTCTGGTCAACTCAGTGTGGGCTGCCAAATTCTCAACAACTCTAGCCCCCTTAGGCTAGGTCATGAACTTTAGACCAGTCAACTCATTCTAATCTTCTCCTCTAGTTCCTGCAAACCAGGTCCATAGATATCAGTGTCCAGACTCAACCTGTCTATTGCTTCATTTCTCTCAGTTCCACTCAACAATTGTATCCACATGGTCACCTAACAAGCTTTTCAGCTTGCCACAGGCTCCCTAATTTAACAAGTAGTCCTAGAGAGGACTTTTCTTCATTGGTTCCAGATTTTTTTTCCAACTTCTGACAAAAAACACTAGTTCAGAATTCAGAAGTCCAAAGAGTTCTTTTTTCTTCAATCTGTCAACAACCCCTTGGACAAGTCTCTTCGAATGCAAATGTCCTGAGTACTCCAAAGCACTGAGTGGGACTTGTCTTTTCAGAGACTTCTCTGCAGGCATGTCCCAACCCACTTAAAGATTCAAATTTTAATGCCTGAAGGGAAAGACTTACAAATTCTCTATTTTCATACTTCCCAATAATCATTTCTATCAATCATAATATCAGCAATAATAAGCAGAAGAAATCAGTATAAACAAAGTAGAATCAGACACTAATCTCAATTCTTAAAACAGTCAATTTTCAGTCCTTATTTAGTTTATATTAATCCTTATCTAAACTATTCCATTGGTGCAAAATATGAGATTAGATCTTTGACAGCATCAAACCAGAGCCAGGCTTTCTGTTAGTCATTTTGCCCTTCTGTCAGCCATTTTCACTACGCAGCTCTGAGATATTCAGTGGGTGATTTCTTCCCCTGATCTCAAAATATACTTCAACCAACATTCATTTTCACCATTTCAAGCAGGAATAACCAAAGACAAAAACACAAACAAGACAATCAAATGTTTAACTTCCCATATTCTTTCTGGAAAACAACCCAGTAAATTGCATGGCAATATCTGATCTCCAGCTAGCCAAAGCAGAAAAACTACCATGAGGCAGAAGTCAGACAAGGATGCACTCTCCATCTTTATGATTTGTTTCCCTAGTACCCCACTCCCAAGGTACTAGTGTGGGATGTGCTAGTCTGGGATGACCATGAGAGAAACAAATCCAGAGAGATATGTATATAAGTAAGAGCTTTATATACAAGCACAATTGAGTATTGAGAAAACACCCCATGGCAATCAAGATCAGTATCTAAGAGATTAGATATTGTGAAATCAAGTCTCATTTGTCCAATATAAACACACAACATACACAGTATAGCAAAGTTAAATACAAAGCATGTAGCATACAGGCCATTGGGTTATTTGACAATTTCAGGTACACCTTTTGCAACTTCTGCCTCTCTTTTCCTTAATGAACAAGCAATAAAGTTCAGCATTCACAGAAGTGTTTCACAATTCCATTCCCAAAGATAACAATTTTTGTCAACTTTTAAAAGCTTTTTACAAAGTGTTATCCTACTTAAATACATCAAGCAAACAGGAACTTATAGAGACACTAGACATTTCAAATAAGACTGTGCTTTTCCACAACATAGACAGTACTGTTAAAATTAAATTACACACACATAACAATGGTTATCATTTGAGTTATTTTACAAAAATGACCATTTTATCCTTGTCCTTATTTCCTTCTTTCCACCACCAATCCAGTAGAAAAGTACAGACATATGCAATGCATAGAGATAGTACAGAAAATTCATCTGCAAAAGACATTTATTTACAGAAGATGAATTTTACTATGAATTCACAGAATTTATAAAATATGCTATTTTAACAAATCTACATTGTCATGCTCCAGCAACCTCTTTAACATCTAGAGGCTAAATGTTACAAAACTAGGACTCATTTGTCCATTATATTCATTACATACTGCAAAGGAAAATGCTTTTAACAGAAAAACGGTTTTGTTAAAGACTGCCTACATATGAACTTATTATCTTTTATAATTCCTTCCCTTCCGTCTTTTCCAAACCATGAACAAGTACAGACATTATTATATTTCACAGAGCTATTTTAAAAATCCCATTCCCCAAAGGCAATATTCTTTATGAATTTTACCAAAAATACATATAGAAAGTAATATTTTATTACTTCAACTGCTTTTTCTGTTTTTTTTTAATCATTTTATTGGGGGCTCATACAATGTTTAGCACAATCCATCCATACATCCATTGTATGCAAAGCACATTTGTACCTCTGATGTCCTCATCATTCTCAAAACATTTTCTTTCTACTTAACACTTTGATATTGGCTCCTCTTTTTTTCACTCACTACCCACTCTCATGGACTCTTCATAATTTATAAATCATTATTATTTTTTTCATATTGAACATTTTCTGATGTCTTCCTTCATCCACTTCCCTGTGTTCCATACCCCAGGGAGGAGGTTATATGTAGATCCTTATAGTCGGTTCCCTCTTTCTACTCCTCCCCATATCACCATTCTCTCCACTAGTCCTAAAGGGATATCTGTCCTGGATTCCCCTTGTTTCCGATTCTTATCTGTACCAGTTTAATCCCTCTGGTCTAACTGGATTTGTAAGGTAGAATTCAGATCATAATAGTGGGAAGGCGGAAGCATTTTAGAACTAGAGAAAAGTTGCATATTTCATCTTTGCTACACTGTTCCCTGACTGGCTCATCTCCTCCCCACAATGCTTCTGTAAGGGGATGTCACTTCCCCTGCAAATGGACCTTGAGTCCCCAATCTGCACTCTCCCTCATTTATAATGATATGTTTTTTAGTTCTTTGGTGCCTGATACCTGATCCCTTCAATGTCTTGTGGTCACACAGGCTGGTGTTCTTCCCTTTGGGCTTTGTTGCTTCTGAGCTAGATGGCCGCTTGTTTACCTTCAAGCATTTAAGACTTCAGACACTATATCTTTTGATAACCTGGAACCATCAGCTTTCTTTACCACAATTGCTTATGCACATCTTTGCCTTCAGCAATCATATCAGAAAGGTGGGTATATAATGATATGATTTTTGTTCTTTGATGCTTCCATTGATAGCTTGTGGTGACACAGGCTGGTGTGCGTCTTCCACGTGGACTTTGTTGTTTCTGAGCTAGATGGCTGCTTGTTTATTTTCAAGCCTTTAAGATCCCAGACACTATATCTTTGATAGGCGGGCACCATCAGTTTTCTCCACCACTTTTGCTTGTGTATCCATTTTTCTTCAATGTTTATGTTGGGAAGGTGAGCATCAAGGAATGCCAATTTTTTATTTCTTTATCTTTATTATACATCTAAGGAAATCTCAAATAGAAGTATGAATAACCTTAGGTATTTGACTTAATATCATTATTTGAATCCTATTAACCAATAGTGCATCGAGCAGTTACAATGGGTTAGGTACCATTTGTAGGAACAGAATAATGAATTTTACATGAAGTCTACCTGTTTGCATACTACTATGAAGATAGTAAAGTTTCAAACTTTAAGAGAGGTTAATATCTATTTGTCATGGGGCTCAGAAGCTATGCAAAGTTCTTTGCAATTAGGTAATCGAGGAAGTCTTGAAGGAGGAGGTGGCATGTGACTTGACTAACAGGGAAAATAATTTAAAACACAATGACGGGACTGAATTTTCCTAATGGAGAACACAGACTGAGCACAATATGCCTTCAAGCAGAATTATATGGAAATGAATGGCTACCTAAAAAGAAGCTTTCCATCCATAGTCAAAGAGAATAAATGCAAGTAGATCAACCTAAGTACAAAGCATATGTGAAAACAAAACTTTGCAACAAAAATGAATGAAATTGTAGGAATATATTCATGTAAGTATTGGTTGGGATTGGTGATTCACACATATAACTAGGAGATTGATTTTATGTGGAAAGCAAATGGAAGCCACTAGATTTTTCTGTCAAAGGCAATTATAAATATCTTTAAGGAAGGATAAATAGTGTAGCTTGAGATGTTTCATTCTTGTGTGGAATACAGTGAAAGAGACAAAGAATTGGCTAATACAGATAGGTGATTTTAATAATCAAGGAATGCCAATTTAATAAAACAAAATGTTATTGCCTTGAGGAAGTACTTGAGTGGAGGTCCAATGTCCATCTGCTGCCTTAATACTAACCCTATAAGTACATGCATGTAGATCTATTTCCCCATCATATATAAATATATTTATGCCTATATTTAGACCTCTGTAAATATTCTTTCCCTCCCAGTTTTCCTTTCTTCTTGTCCCACCATAATTCTCATCCTTATTTGGGTTTCAATAATTTCTCTCTGTTACATTACTCTTGAGCAATCCCAATCAGGCCTTGACTTACACCCACCTTGCCACTGATTTTGGATCACTTGTTGTTCCCTTGTTCCTGAGATGGTCAACACCACCTCCTTTCCCCCACCTCCCCATCTCCCATATCCCCCCGAAGCTATCAAACCCGTTGTTTTCTCCTCCAGGCTGTTCATCTAGCCTATCTTATCTAGATAGAATTGCAGAGATAATAATATATATTAAAAAATGAGATGCTGCAATATGAAATGAAGAAAGAAAACAAAATGATGACAACAAAAAATGTCCAAAAAATAATATAAATAAGTAAATAAATAATAGAATAATAATAAATATTTTTTATTTATTAATGCTACTTTAACATGTGTCAGGCACTTCTTAACATATAGATAGACAAGTTGCTTCAAACAAGGACTGCTTGTTCATTACACCCACAGGCTATTATTCACAGTTTGAAAAAACTGCACATATGTAACGTAGTTATAATCTGAAAGTGTCTTGAAATGTGAATATTCTCTCCTGTAGAATATTCCTTTCTCTTCCTCTTCCATTAAGTCAGTAAACTATAAATATTCAAATTTCAGAAGACAATTCTAAAATTTAACACAAAATATAAAAATGTGTCAGTCTTAGTAAGTGTAGTTTTGTTATTCATTGGAAGCTCTTGGATATTTAGGTAGATTAGACATAAATTATCACTCATTTTTTAAATGTATGCTTTATACACAAAAGAGTAAAACAATGCATTGATATAAGGGACAATGGTTAATCTTATCTCACATTGGCATAAAGCCTTTTGCACTTCTTTTCTCTCACTCCTCCTCAGAGCTGTGTGTGTATTGCCTGAAGAGGGGATTAATGCATTCCATTTTAAAAGCCCAACAACAACAAAAATCATACAAATTTTAACCGAAATATTTACAAAGTGTGCTATTTTACTATTCTACTTTAAATGTATAGGAGACATTTAAGAACACCCCAAAAGACTAGATTATTTTAAAGTACTTATATTGTCCAATATACTGGAATAAATTGTACACAAATAGCAATGGTTAAAATATGAAACACATCTTCCAGTCTAGCAAAGACTGGGTCGGGGCTGGGTTGCAAGATCAAGCGACCAAGAGAGTACAGGTTCTGAGAGACTGCTCCCATCAGAATGGGGGAGAATTTAATTCTCCCTCAAGGATAAGGCCAGGCAGATCAGTAGCCACAGCAAGGGCTCTGATTTCCACAGGGTAAGGCCTATCTATAACCAGGCCCTAGTTATAGGTCCACGATCTTGGGTTTACTAAACCTGGAGGTCTCTGAAGGTCCAGAGGCCCCAAAGAGACTCAGGGAATCTGGTCACACTCTGCTTGTCACCACAATCTCTGCTAAAACTCCAGAACAGATCATTTTTTTATTCAGCAGTTTATGAAACCCCCAAGAAGTTTGAATTTTCTTCTTGTTGAATACTGGCTTCCCCTCAATCCCAATTAGCACTTGTCTTCTCTCTAGCTTATGAGCTCCTTTACCCTCCCTCCCTCCCCTGCTAACACATAAACTTTTAAGACATCAGTTGCTCCTTGACAAAGCCATAGGTAAAAAAATGTTTTTGTGGATTATGTTGTATCAATTGACCCAGATGTTCCCAAAGATATTGCTCCTGAATCTATAGCCCTAGCAACTCATTCCTGCAATGATTTTGGCAAAGAAGGTTTGATAACTTTACTCCTGTAGATCTCACCATATTAACTGATAAATTTATAGCAACATTTGTAGTGCTCTTCCTCACACACCTGTTCAGCCAGTATTTCAATAGTAAACTGGCTCACTGAGGTGGCTACTTGTCGTTGTGGCAAAACCAGTCCCCCATATGCCACAAATCAGGTCTATTTTGTTGCACACTGTTATGCAATCTTTTGAGAACCTCTGACTAGAAAGTCTGATTAACAGACTGACCTGGTGGAATGAACTGCAAATGCATTATAAGTTGACTTTTTCATCCTTTTGGAAAGTTGACAGAGGTACAGAATGAGGTTTGTCATCAATACACATTTCACCTTTTCTGAAAGGAGAAAACTACTTGTACACTTGCGTTTTCCCCATGTTGTCGCTATAAGTTGTGTTCAACATCACAACAGTTTCTGTGGCAGTTTTCCCTGTTCTCTTAAATCAGCCTTCACAAAAAAGTTGGATTCAACTGAAACTATTTTTATGAATGAATTCACTGCAACCAGAGAGAACCTTCCCAGGAGACTCCACTGGATGTGCTAACTCAGAGTAAGTTGCTCAGTGCTCGCCTAAAGGGGAAAATGTGTACTATGAAAGCTATGCTCTTCCCAGAGCAATTGCAGTTTGTTTGTTTGTTTGTTTGTTTGTTTGTTTGTTTGTTTGTGACCCCTCATATTTAAGCATTAGATATAGGAATTAATTTTGAACTCATACTTAATCATGAGCCCAAACTGAAGAACAATTCATTCTCTATATATATTTTTATGATTATATCCATTTTATAAATTGTTTTTATGGGGGTGTGTTTTACAGCTCTTATAAAAATTCATATAACAATTGTATCAAGCACCCTTGTACATACATTGCCATCATCATTTTCAAAACATTTTCTTTCTACTTGAGTCCTTAGTATCAGGTAGTCTTTTTGTCTTCTCTCTCCAAGTCCCCAACCTTCATGAGCCCTTAATAAATTATAAATTATTGTTTTCCTGTCACACACCATCCACTGTCTTCCTTCACCCATATTTCTGTTGTTCATCCCCCTCAGGGTGGGGTGTTAAAACTTTGATCCTTGCTATTGATTCCTTTTTTCTTGTCCTTCTCCTCCCACCTTCCTCATAGCCAGATGGTATCGCTATTCCCATTACTTTTCCTGGGATTTTATCTTTCCTGTACACCGTGTGTCCTGAGCTGATCTGTACCAGTGTACATGCTCTGCTCTAGCCAAGTTTGTAAGATAGAATCGGGGTCATGATAGCTGGAGCCAGGAAGCATTAAAGAAGTAAAGCAGCAGTAATCAAACCGTGGGTTGCGACCCCTCTGGGGATCAAATGACACTTTCATGGGAGTCGCCTAAGACCATCAAAAAATATATATCTGATGGTCTAAGAACCAAGACACCACTCCTCTATCCATGTCCAGACAGGTCCACCCACATGCACTTATGCCCACATATGAGTACCACCATGAAGACTGTAATCCATGCTACATCGTTTCTCAAGACAAAATTTCATTTCTTTGTCATTAGAAATAAATATTTCACAATTTATAATTACATGTTGTTTTTTAATTGATCACTATTTTAATATTCAATTTGTAACAAGGAAAATATTATCCTGCATATCAAATATTTATATTATGATTCATAGCAGTAATAAAATTACAGTTATGTAGTAACAACAAAAATAATTTCATGGTTGGGGGTCACCACTACATGAGAAACTGTATTAAAGGGTCACAGCATTAGGAAGGTTGAGAACCACTGAGCTAGAGGAATGTTGTATGTGTCGTCAGTGCTATAGTTCACTCTGGCCGATCATTCGGTGAGATGTCCAACTGTCTATAGATGGGCTTTGAGTCTCCACTTCAACCTCGCTTCGCATCAGCATGATTATTTTGGGTCTTCTGATTCCTGCCACCTGACCTTCTCGACATCTAATGATTACACAGGCTGCTGGACTTCTTCCATGTTGCTTTGTTGGCTTCCATGTAGGCTTTGTTGCTTCCCTACTGCGTGGCCACTTGTTTAACTTCAAGCCTTTAAGACCCAAGATGCTGTATTTTTTAATAGCTGGGAAGCATCAGCTATATAGCATCAGCTCTATAGAATTAATCTTACGATGTTGCTCTGCTTGGTATTTGCTCCCATGAAGTGGCCACAGAACCTATAGGTACTACAGCAAAGTGTAGTCAAGAAATCAGATGGTGTCCAGCTATCAAAAAGAATAGTATCTGGCATTTTAAAGGTTTTTATTAAACAAGCAACCATCTAAGTAGAGTGTCAGCTAAATCCACTTGAAGGAAGCATCCCAACCTCTGGGGACCAAGGATTAGAAGTAATAACATGCAAAATGAGAGCAGGAAATTGGATTAGGATTTAAATTCTGAACACTCAGCTAGCAGAAAGATCAGGATGACAGTGAAAACTTAAAATCCATTTGCAGAGTCTCCACATGGACTACACTTCCCTAGATGGGCCTCAGACCATTGAACAGGCACGTGAACAGTCTTGTCCACAGAAGAGTTGGATTTAAAAGTGGATTACAACAGATAGAGATTTGCTGAAATTTAACATCGTGCCATTTGCTTTCCCTTCTGACCCATTTTTAGCTTCTAATATTTATCAATTTATGCTTTCTTTTGGAATGAGGTTTTTCTATATTTTATTTTATGGTTGTTGCTTTTTTCCTCCCCTCTTCTCCTTTTTGTATGATTTTCTTTATATAAAAATCCTAGATAAATAAAGTTATAGAGGCAGCAAATAAATCAGCATTTTCTTTGGATTTTAACAGGAGAGATTGGGAGAACTGAAGATGCTAATTACAATGGATGTAAGAATGAAGAAAATGTTACAAAATTGGTTGTAGCAATGATTGCAGAACTATTTTTGATGTATTTGAACTATTGATTTGTATGAGATAAGAAGTATCTGTCAATAAAATAATTTTAAAGGTAATATAAAAAGACCATCTCCACTCAGGGAGCCAATCTTGATTTTAGGAAATATCCAGTATAATCATATATAATCTCAAGCATAATCTAAATATAAATCTCTGCCATGACTGGGTTATAACTCTACCATGGCCTTTTTATAATATCTAACCTGTCCCCTATTTAATGTCATATTACTTAACCTTCAGAGATGCTGTCCTATTATCCTTCAATGCAGAAATCCAAAGAGGACCAAATTCAATACATTGCTATAAAAGCAAAAACTAGATTAATCTATTTTCTACCATCCTAATAGAATACAAAAGTATGTTGATGAATAATTCAACATGACCAAGTGGGATTAATTTCAAGGATGTAGAAAGATGGTTCAATAACTGAAAGTCCATTAGCACTTTTTGCCATATTGACATCAAAAACTGCACAAATCACATGATACTGTCAATAGGTGCAAAAAAAGCATTTGACAACATCCAACACTCATTCCTGTTTAACACACTCAAAAAAATAAAATGGAAGGAAATTTTGTCAATATAATGCAAGCTATATATGAAAAACCAATATCCAATAAGGTTGTTAATGTAGAAAATATGAAAACAATCCCACAGGAAAAGGAAAACATCAACAAACAGAAGTCTATCGGACTACATCGGAAGAGACCATGGAAGAGGAAATCAAAAAGGTACTATTCTTCACAATAGCCAAGCACAAATTGAAATATCTAGGGATATTCCTAAGCAAACAAAAAAAAAAGATTTGGACAAGAAAAACAACAAAACACTAGTACAATAAACCAAGAGTGACCTCCTCAAATGGAAGAATACTGCATGCTCATGGATCAAAAGACTATATATAGTAAAAATGTCAGTCCTTCCCAATGCACTATGTAAGTTTAAGGCTATCCAAATACACATACCAACATCTTTCTGCAAAGAACTGGGGAAAACCAACTACCAACTTCATATGGAAAGAGAAGAAGTCCAGAATTTGCAGAATACACCTCCAGAAGAAGGACAAAAATTGGAGGGATTTCTTTACCTAACATTAACACCTATTTTACAGCCACAATGGTCAAAACAGCATGGTTCTCATATGATGACAGATATTCAGAATAATGGAAAGGAAATGAAAATACAGAAGATCAACAACTGATCTTTCATAAGATGCCAAAAAATGTGAAATGGGATGAAAATGCCCTTTTCAATGAGTGGTGCTGGAAAAAAAATGGATATCTAACTGCAGAAAAATGAAGCAAGATCCTTACCTCAATCCAGGCACAAGAATAAGCTCAAGATGAATCCCAGACCTCAGGGTAAAACCCCAACAATTAGGGACATAATTTAGGGAATTGAGACAAACCTAAGGACTTCAACTCAGGGAATACATAATCTATCAGAATTAGGGAAAAACACAAACACAAAGGAAGAAAATTGACAAGTGGATTATGCTGAAGATGAAACACCTGTGTATATCTAAAGAATTAGCCAAGAAAGTAATAAGAGAGCACACAGACAGAAAACATCTTTAGCAATGTCACATCAGATAGAGGCCTAATTACTAAAAAACAAATAGCCTGTTGCGGAGGCGGACAAGGAACTGAACAGAAGTTTCACACAGACAGAAATACAAATGGCCAATAAACACATGAGAAAATATTTTGATCATTAGCCACAAGGGAAATGCAATTTAACATATCTATGAGATACCACCTACCACCTTCAAAGATAGCCTGATTCAAAAAATCATAAAACAACAAGTATTGGAGAGGTTATGGTGAGATAGGAACTCTCATCCATTGCTTATGGACCTGTAGGTATGTGCAGCTGTTATGAAAATTGATTTGGCAATGCATAACAAATGGAAATTGAGCTACCATATAACCCAGGACACCCCCTACTGGGCATGTACCCAGAATTAAGTAAGAAAGAGTCCACGGCCAGACATCTGCGCTCCAATGTTCATCACTGTGCAGTTCAACAATGGCAGTGTTGGGAACAAACTAAATTTCCATCAACAGAGGAATGGATTAAAAAACTCTGAAACGTACTAAAAGTCATGATGAATACATAAAACACATCATCACACATGAAGAGTTGGAGGAAATTATGCTAGGTGAATAAGCCAATATATGTACAAATGTGCTTGATATAAAGGATATATGGATTGTTATAAGAGCTTGAAGAGCCTGTGATAAAATGATTTATATAAAAATTGCGTATTTGTAAAATGCCCTCCAAAATGGCTGTGAAAATTTATGCGATCTGGCTTTTTTCTTTCTTTGTTGGTTGCATAGATAAATAAATATCCATCTCTTTTTCATGTAATTTAGAAACTTTATTTCTCCAAATTTAGCATATTTGGGAATTGTTTTCAAGTATCTAAAATGCATTGAATGTGTTTAACATTATCAAATATTCACTCACTTTTAAGTATACAATTTCATTGTGTTTGATTTAATCATAAAAAGAATCATAAAAATCTTATGTACTTTCTGAATTTGACATATTTAGCTACTCATTCATTTATTGATAATGGCACAACTTCAAATCTCTAGTAAAGTCAAATGTGGCATTAAATAGATATATTTACAGAAGGCCTTATATATGATAAACAACTGGAAGTTTAAAAATTAAAAATCTAAGTTACTGTCATGGTGTTAAAAAGCTTAAGAGGATCCTACTAACATTGAAATATGGCCTTTATAGATGTTTTACTTAAAAGTCATAATTAAGAGTCGTATTTATCTTACAGATCCTTCTCCTGTTTGAAGACTGCTTTCCATCTGTATTATCACTGAGCTGTTATGGTCTCCTTGTGAGTTAAGATGCTAGCTTTCAGGTTAGTTGCCTGAATAGACTCACCATTGCAGTCTTGAAAGGGACACTAAAAGGATTTCCCAATAATGTGCATTCAGACATGCTTGCACAAATTGAAATCCAAGTTAAAGCAGATTATTTTTCCAGTATAAAACAGAAAAATGTATTTAAGTTTTGAGCTCTCACTGAGAGCTTTCTTACATTCTGCACATACATGGTCCCTGGGGTAATGAACAGATGTGCATCTATCCTGAAGACAGGGAAGTGTTCCTGGGTTATCATATTCTGAATTGGCTTCTTTTTAGCAAATTTGGCTTCTTTTAGTATCCGATAACGGAAACCTTATGTGCTCTATTGAGGGAGGTTTTTGTTTTTTCCCCGCTGTTGTGGGTTTCAAGAAGCATTGAAGAAGTGAGTTATCTACAAGGACCTGTGGAGCAAGTCCTTCTTCTGAATCTTCTTGCGGATGTTCCAAGGTTTGAAGAAGTAAGATCTTTTCTAGAATGGGTTCTGAAAACTCACTTCCTATTATGCATTCTATGCAACACTCAGAAAAGGATTCCTCATCAACAACCGCCAAACTCGTGTCATAGTACACACCTTACCATAGAAAGCCTACATCGATTGCATTCGTAGGTTCCTTCTCTCCCTGCAACACTTGGCTGAACAGCACCGTGACTTGGCTGAGTCTCAGGGAAGACCTTTTCAGCCACTTTTCCTTCGTCTTTTCTTCAATTGCTGGCCTATGTTGTTCTGTCAACTTCCTCCTTGAAAACTTACAACAGGATCTAGCTATCAATTGTAGGTCGTAACAATCTGGTCTGCAGCAAGCACCTGTTGACAAAGACTGCAGAAAGAAACCACACACACACACACACACACACACAGTTTATCAGTTACTTCATTTTCCCAAGCCCCATCCTCCCTTCTGTCTTTAAATAACATGAACTAATGTGCTAATGTTTTTTTGTATGCCTTAACAATTGTGAATTGCCTTTTGTGTAATCCTGGCCCAATCATCTTGGCTACATGACCTGGGGACTATATAAGTTCCTTAATAAAGCTATGGGCTCTGCAGGGTCTATGTATGATTCAGAGACCCCCGCAACTCAACTATTTCCTGTTGACTTTTCTTTTGTACAAAAGGTTTCTGAATTGCCATTGCATTGAATCCGTCTGTAATCTAAGATAAGCGCTGGACTCAGTATTATCTAACCACTACCGTACCATCAGATGGAGGGGTCGTTTGGGGCCTCAGTGGGTGTGTAGAGCAAGTAGGCAGTTTAAGTTTTCCCTTCTTTCAATGCCGTGGGACTGAAGCATTTTAGGGAGGGCTCACTAAGCATCTTTGGGGGGAAGTCAAGAACTTCCTGCCTTTGGGGGTATTCCTATGTCGTTTTACTCTCTCTGACTTGATGAACTGTGTCTGCCTGAGGCTTCTGAGGAGGTTCCGAATGCGGACTTGCTTGTTTTCCACTCTTAGGGGGGGAAATATTCCGAGAGGGTGCTTAGAGTTTTTGGTTAGGTGGCAGTAGCCCTCTAACTCATCTGTTCTCTCTATCCATATTTCTTTTTTTTTTCTCCAAATAATGATTCAACTTTTAAATTATCCTCTCCGTAGTTCTTTCTAACAAAGAAAGTTAATATATGAGTAGTAATGTTAATGATATTTACTCTTAGATTTAATTAAGGTTAAATCTATAAAATTAATCACCTTCTGCAATGATATGGCATAGATCTGTAGGACTTTGGTGCTCTGGATTTCATTTGTGGTTCTGTCACACCTTGGTAGGATGACACTGGCCAAATGGCTTTACCTTTTTAACCCCATTTTCTTTGATTTCAGGTTAATTGACAAATTTCTCCCCTGTAGAGTTGTTTTGTGTATTGAGATAATTTATATATTATTTACCACAGTGTCTCACAAGAAGATAGCCATTGAACTCTTTTTGTATTATTAGAATCTCTCATCTAATATTTCTTCTGTGTCAGAGGTCAAAAGCCCAACCATTGAGCAATTTTTAAAGAACTTTTTTTCATTCTCAAAGACATCCTTCTAAGGATGGCAAAGAAATTCCAGTCCTTAAACTGCCTCTGGCAAAGACCCCATATGCTATACTGTCCACATTTGTGTGAGTAGTTATTTTGTTCCCCTCTGTCTAAAGCAGTGCTTCCCATCTCAGACTCCCAGAAGACGGGTTTTTATTTAAACTACATTCAGTGAGAGGAAGGAAAGAGAGACAAAAACATGCAAGGAAGAAAGAGGTCTGGGGCATATCACCATGATTAGTCAGAGGCCACCATGCCAAGAAAAATGAGCACAACAATTGTATTTTTTTATTTCATTTTTTTCAAACAGGAATTTCTTGTTTCCTTAGATACTAAGTAAACCTTAGTTACAAGAGAACCAGACAGACTTTCAACACTATGGCCAATGAATGTATTTCCTTAGCAGGAAATTTGATGTAAAATGTTGGTTTCAATGTGGTGGCTAGTTTTGTCTTTATGTGCATGTACTTGTTTTGTAAGCAGTATAATAAGAAATACATAGAAGTTAAGGGCTATTTTAGAGAAGTTATTTTTAGATTTGGGCCTATGTTTTATTTATATTTCCTGTATACCAAAAAATAGCAAATGTGTAAGAAATGAAAAATTGTCACTATGTTCAGCACATAGTTACTTCATCTAACCCACTACCTTATAACCTTTATTTACATCCAAATTTGATGATTGTTACAATCCAAAAATTTTAACTCAAGTTATGTCAGCACCAGTATGTTACAAGCTATGTCAGAACACTAGCTAAAATGTGAAAAAAAAAATTAAATCAGTGATTAGTATGAGACAGAGCAAAAGTTCATTCAATTCAATCTCTCTGCCTGTATAGAATTGTTTTAGTAAAAGAACTCAATCACTCTGATAAATAGGGGAATGCAACATGTGGAAAGGATGCTATGGAGAAAACATCCTAGAGAATAATTAGAAAGTTAACTCTAGTAAGAACTGAATTCAGTTCCCATTTTAGTGCGCTGTTGGACAGTCCTGGTGGTATATTGGTTATGAGTGGGGCTGATAACTGCAAGGTCAAATGTTGACAACCACTCCCTGCTCCTCAGAATCAAGACAAGGACTTTCTCTCCTCTAATGATAGAGTAGAGCTGCCCTTGTGGGTTTTTGAGACCCACAAGGGCAGTCTACTCTATCTTATTGGGCCACTATGAGTCAGAATCAACTTTGATAGCAGTGAGTTTAGTTTTTGACTTAATAGACTTTAGCTGTGGCCCGGAATAATATGAACCATTCTAGTTAAGTTAGCAAGGAAAACTGTATGGCTTAGGCATGTGTGTAAATACCGATTTAAAGAAATATATAATAAACAGTATGGCAAGTGCTCAGCTGATTCTCGTTAGCAAAGACAACAATCTTTAAAGGATTCCTGGCATGTTAAAAAGAACAGATGTTTTCAGTTAGGAAGGTAGACCCCTTGAATAAAATATTTTATACAGGTGAATTTGAAGGAGTTACATAATCTCTTTGGGTCTCAGTTTTCTCACCTGCAAAAGGGTTTAATCGAATCTGTCTTAATTCAATTGGTAGTGAAAGTACTAAAAACTTCAAAGGAAAGATTAGCAAGGGACACAACCAATTTACAAAAAAACAAATATAAATGATTTTAAAGTATTTACAAACCAAAGTCTCACAAACAATAAAGAAATGCATATTAAATATGATGCTATGAAATTTTCTTTCTTTGAGCTAAATGTCCAACAATGCAATATCTGAGTTATATAGTACTTATATGTTTACTCTTTTTTAATATGTTTACTTTTATAAGAAAATTTCCAGAGTGATTGTAGCATTTTATATTTCCACCATGAAAATACAGGTAATACAATTTCTCTACATCCTTGCCAGCATTTGATGTAATCATTATTTTTTCATTGTAATTATTCTCATAGGCATGAAGTGATTTGAATTTCCATTAACTACTAGGTAGTGATCTTATACAAAGTTTCATGTTATATATATACATATATATATATATATATATATATATATATTTCAAAGTAACCAAGAAGATAATGTGATCAGAAAAGAGATTTCAGTTCACCAGAAACCTGGTGTTACTGTTGTGTTAGTAATGGCAAAATAAAAAAGAATTTTGTCTAAATCATTGTGGATAAAGGATATTAAATATATATCCTGAAGGAAAAATTTGTCTGTGAAAGGATAATTCTATATGTCTACAGTAAAGTCCAGTTAATACAATTAGTATTCAAATTTGAGCATCAATAACTGAAGCTAGTGATAAATACATTGAAGAATTCTAAAAAACCTCTTCAGTCTGAAATGGATCAAGCATGCAATCAAGATGCAAAATAATGTATTAGTGATTGGAATGTAAAAGATGGAAACAAAGAGGAAGTAATCACACAGAAAATATGGCCTTGATGATAGAAATGAAGCTGGAGACATAATATGCAAGACCAATGATTTATTCATTACAAATAGCCTTTTTTCAACAACACAAACAGCTACCATACATATTAATGTCCTCGGGATATACAGGTGTTAAATTGACTACATCTGGGGGAAGATAAAATGGAGAAGTTCAATATAAGAAACCAAATGAAGTCAAGGACTAACTATGTAACGGAATGTCAACTGCCCATGTGTAAGTTAATGTTCAAGTTGAATAAAATTAAAATAAATCCACAAGAGTCAAAATACAACCTTGAGCACATCCCACCTAAACTGTGACATCTCAAGAAGAGATTTTACTCCTTGATTCCTAATGACAGAAGATCTGTCATTAAATCTGTCATTACATGTACATATGTAAATATATGTTTATATGATGATGGGGAAATAGATCTATCTACATGCATATATTTATAGGTTTAGTATTAAGGTAGCAGAAAGACATTGGGTCTCCACTCAAGTACTCCCGCAATGCAAAAACACTTTGTTTTTATTAAATTGGCATTCCACGATGCTCACCTTACCAACACGATTGCTGAAGACAAATGTGTGCATAAGCAAATGTGGTGAAGAAAGCTTGATGGTGCCCCGCTATCAAAAGAAATAGCATCTGGGGTCTTAAAGGCTTGAAGGTTAACAAGCGGCCATCTAGCTCAGAAGCAACAAAGCCCACATGGAAGAAGCACAGCACCCTGTGTGACCATGGGGTGTCAAAAGGAACAGGCATCCAGCATGAAATAACAAAAATTGTATCATTATGAATGAGGGGGAGTACAGACTGGGGACCCAAAACTCATCTGTAGGCAGCTGGACATCCCTTTACGAAGGGTCTCACGGTGGAGACAAGCCAGTCAGGGTGCAGTGTAGCAACGATGAAACAGACAACTTTCCTCTAGTTCTTAAATGCTTCCTCCATCCCCTCCCCCACAATCATGAACCCAATTCTACTGGCTAGACCAGAGGATGTACACTAGTATAGATAGGAACCAGAAACACAGGGAATCCAAGACAGATGACCCCTTAAGGACCAGTGGTGAAAGTGCCGATACCAGAAAGGTGGAGGGAAGGTGGGATAGAAAAGATTATAAGAATCTACATATAACCTCCTTCCTGGGGGACACAACAGAAAAGTGGATGAACGAAGTCATTGAACAGTATAATATAACACAAAATAATATAATAATTTAAAATTATCAAGGGTACATGAAGGAGGAAGAATTGGGGAGAGAGAGGAACAAAGGAGGAGTTGATACCAATGGGCTCAAGTAGAAAGGAAATGTTTTGAGAATGATGAGGGCAACAAGTATACAAATGTGCTTGACATGCAAGGGATGGATGTATGGAGCCCCAATAAGATGATTTTACAAAGGAAGGAAGGAAGAAAGGAAGAAAGAAAGAAAGAAAAAAGAAAGTACTAGAGAAGCTGTGAGTCAGCATTACAGAAGGGAAAATCTGTCAGTACATCAAGATCATTACAGACGATCTGTCAGCACATGAAGAACATCACATTTGAAGAAAGCAGGATGGTAAAAATACAATAAAGAAAAAACAAAGTGGATGTCACAAAGACAGAAACTTATTCTTTTAAAAACGATTTTATTAACATATTACTCACATATTATACAACTCTATAGCATATTAATATTAAGCAGTTGTGCAATCATCACAACAATCAATTTTAGAATATTTCCTTCTTTCTCGTGTTTATTGTTGTAGTTCCCATTTCTCCCCTAACATCCCCTGCCATGCTTCTAGGAAATTATTAATTCAGCATTGTTGCTATAGATTTATTTACCCATCCTGGATATCATACACAGAAAAATATACAATAAAAATAAATTTTAAAATGATGATAAAAACAAAGAAAATTCTCAATCCAAAAGAAATCAGCAAATATTTAAAATGGAAGCAAATTTAAAATTGGTCAAAAGATGATGACATTTTGACCTAATTACATCTACAATAATCCACTGGACAATGCCCTCTTGTCAGATAGTAAAGCTAAATACATCCCTGGTAAGACGGGATGCACCAGAGAATTAAAACACAGGGAGACCCTAGAAATGAATTTGGGTCCCCTATCATTCATAGCTTTCTGAAAACCATGAGTTCAAAATTTAAACCTTAATACCATTTGTTCCTCTGGATTTGGATTTTATTATGCGATCCATTAGCTCACACAGGCTGGGGTGCTTCTCTCATGTGGATTTAACTGGCAAATCACTTAGATGACTGTTTTTTTTTTTAAGACAAGCTTTCAAACCCCCAGAAACTATTTTTTCTGATAGTCAAAGACCATGTGATTTCTTCACGATACTGTTGTAGCTCTCACATCTTCAGTGATCTCTTCCTTAGGGCAAGTGTTAAGATAGGGGCATGTCATAAAAATAAATTGTTCCTAGATTAGGGTTACAATTAAGTACAAACCCCAAATCAATTCATATATCTATAGATTAACCATGTCTGTTGTTTTAAAGGGCTTGTACTAAAACAATCAACTACTTAAGTAAGTTCATATGGGAGAGCATATTCTCTTCATATTGTCTGCTACTTCTTTGAGGAATATCCCAGCAGAAGTATTGCTGGTTTGTATGAAATTTCTATTTCGTTATTTTAAGTACTGCCATATCACTTTCGGCAATGGTTGTCTATATTTACAAGCCAACAAACAACATATGAGTCCCAATCTCTCCACATCCTCTCCAATAAGTGCTGATTTCCGGGGCGGGTGGGGTGGGGTGTTAAATTGAGTTCTAGTGGTTGATGTAACCAACTACTTTTCATTTGGATCTCCTAGATGGCTAGGGATCATGAGCACTTTTTCATATTTTTGTGTCATTTAGTGTCTTGAGTGTCATTTTTGTGTCATTTTGTGTCTTCAGTGTCATTTTTACTGAACTGTCTATTCATGTATTTTGCTTACTTATAATTGGATTACTTATTTTTTCTCATTGAGGCAATACAAAATTCTATAGATTTAATTTGTTAGTCTATTGTTGGTTATGTCATTGCTAAAGATGTTCCCCAATATATAAGCACTTGTTTTATTATGTTGAGGTACATAAATGTTTTATTTTCAGGAGATCCCTGTCATCTGTTTGTGTTTCCTTTATTATAATTGGTAGTGTGTGTATGCCTTACAGTAGGACCCCAAGACTGTCCCAATTTTATCATTGATGGTTCTTATAGATCTAGGATTTACATTTAGATCTCTCAACCAGAGTGAGCTTGTTTTTGTGCATAAGGTAAGGTATGTGTCCTGTTTAATTCTTCTGCAGAAATCCAACTTTCCAGCACCATTTGTTGAAAAGGCCATCCATTTCTCATTTTACATTTTTTGGTCTTTTGTTGAAAACCAATTGTCTGTTCTTGGATGCATTTATTTCTGGATTTTCTATTCTGTAACATCGGCCTGTGTGTGTATCACTGTAAAAGTACCAGGCTGCTCTGACTACTGTGGATATGTTATAGATTATGAGGTTAGGAGGTGGGAAGACTATCCATTGTTCTACTTAAGGAGTTCTTTAGTTAACCTTCAACTCTACCCTCTCCATATGGAGTTGGTAATCAGTTTTTCCATTTCTTTGAAGAATGAAGTTGGGGATTTGATTGAATTGCATAGTTTTTGGTTGATATAAGTAAGTGTTATTGAAAATGTCACAATACTGGGCTGAGCCCCAGTGGCGTAATGGTTGTGCTCGGGACTGCGGCCCACTGGGACGGAGGTTCAATTCCAGCAGTGGGGCTGGGCCTCCTATTCCCACCGCCGGAGAGCAGTGATGCCCAAAAAAAAAACAAAAAAAAAAAAAAAAGAAAAGAAAATTTCACAATACTAAGCATTCCTATCCATGAACACAGGATATTTTTCCATTTGTACAGGTCTACTTTGTTTTTTTTGGTACTAATTATGTTTGGTAGTTTTGTTTGTACAGGTCTTTGGTTTCTTTGATTAGCTTTATTCCTAAGAATTTCATCTTTTTTGTATTTTTTTTAGTTTTTTAGGCATCACTGCCCTCTGGTGGTGGGAGTAGG
Organism: Nesogale talazaci; assembly: GCA_004026705.1. Classification (NCBI taxonomy): domain Eukaryota; kingdom Metazoa; phylum Chordata; class Mammalia; order Afrosoricida; family Tenrecidae; genus Nesogale; species Nesogale talazaci. The sequence continues at coordinate 22,359 of PVJH01017810.1, forward strand.
AGGCCCAGCCTTTGCTCCTGTGAGCTGGAATTGAACCTCCAACCCAGTGGGCCACAGTCCCTCGCACAACCACTACGCCACCGGCGCTCAGCCAGTATTTCATCTTTTATGTGGCTAATGTAAATGGTTTTGTTTTCCTGGTATCTTTTTCAGAGCCTGATAACAGGAATACAATTGATTTCTGCTTGTTAATCTTGTGCTCAGCTACTTTACTAAATCCCTTAATTGTTTCTAACAGTCATTTTGTGGAGACCTTGGGGTTCTCTTTGGAGCCCTAGTGGTGGAGTGGTTGTATTTGGGGCTGCAATCTTCATGGTTGGCAGTTCAAAACCTCCAGCAGCTCTGCAGGAGAAAGACTGGAATTTCTAGTCCCATAAAGATTTACAGTCTGCTTTCCAAGTACTAACCAAACCCGACCCTACTTAGCTTATGAGATCCAACGAGATTGGAGGAATTCAGGATAGTATGGCTGTACACAAGCTACAAATATAAGAGTTCACGACACACAGAATCCAGGTACAAGATTGACAGTAGCAATACCAGGAGGGTAGGAGGAAGGACTGGAGAGAAAGGGAATGTGACAGTCATGTGCTTATGTTAATTTTATGACTGAAATGTAGGGGTGGAGTCTAGCCTGTTAATCTGGAGATAGCCATTGAGCAGCCAATGAGGCCTCAATGTGGGCATGGCTTTCTCCTGAGACTTCTGGGAAATCTCGCAATATTTCCCTCGTGAAGATGAGAAGCTATCTTCCCCAGTTGCTGGGAGTTAGTCTCACACACAAGACAAGCTTCTGAGAAGCTGGAGGAGCCGGCAGAGAGACCACACAGCTTTGCCCTGATGGAGCCAGACCTCTGAAGCTGGGGCAGCCAGCTGGAGACTTCTGCCAGCGATGAGTTGCTTCTGCTGTTGATGGACCCTGAGCCCTGGAGGCGAGGTGCCCTGCCAGCACCGGGATTCTGCACCCACTGACTTGTGACTTTGTGAGTCAGAAGAAGACTTTATAGACTGATTTCGGGCATATGTGTTAATATCAGACTTATGACTTTGAACTGGACTGGGCTGGGATGCTTTCTCTATGTCCCATTCCTTTTATATATAAACCCTTTCCTTATATCAATATGCATGTCCTTGAATTTGTTCCTCTAGTCTACCTGGACTAACATAAGTAAGAAGAGGGAACCTATCACACAGATTGACACATAGCCACTCTCTCTCTCTCTCTCTCTCTCTCTCTCTCTCTCTCTCTCTCTCTCTCTCTCTCTCCCGGGATGAACTGCAGAAACCACGGGGAAAGGAGACTGCGGTTGATGTAAGATATGAAAAAAAACCAATAATTTCTAACTCATCAAGAGGTCATGAGGTAGCGGAGGGAATAAAGATGAACTAATACCAAGGGCTCAAAAGAAAGTAAATGTTTAGAAAATAATGATGACAATTTCTCATGAGGTGAGTTTTAAGATATTCTAATAAAGAGAAAACATGGAGATTGTGGTAAGGAGGTAAGCATAATTAGGACCCCTTATGTCCTGGGAGACTAGATAAGAAGATTACATATCCTAGCAACTGCATCTGTCTTTGTCTTTTTTTATTCTTATAAAAGTAAATTGATACAATATCTGTCCTTTTGTGATTGACTAGCTTCACTCAACATAATTGTTTCATGAGGTATGCATGAATTCAACACTGGTTTTGAGGGATGTATAGTATTTCGTTGGGTTTATATACCAGAGTTCCTTTATCCATCTTAAACTGATGGCATTTGGACCATTTCCAGCTTCTTGCTATTGGGAACTGTGCTGCAAGGAACATGGGAGAACATATGTCTGTTTTTATTCTGGATTTTACTTCTCTGAGTACATGCCCTGCAAAGATATTTCTGGGTTGTGGTATTTCTCTTCTCAGGTGTGTCAGGAAGCATCAAAAAACTTTCAATGATTGTTGTTCATGTTTACAGTTACACTAGCAGTGTCTGAGAGCAACACTCTCTCCAGACTACCCCTATTATTTGTTGCTCTTTGTTTTTTTAAAAAAAAAAAACTGGACACAGAATTAGAAAATTAAAATAGGAAGAGTAAGCTCGGCAAATCTTAAAATGAAAGAACTAAAAAAAATTTAAGCCTCAAGTTGCAATATTGAAAGATTCTAAGGGCAAAATATTGAACAATGCAGGAAGATGGCAAAAATACAGTTTCTGAAGCAAAAAAGAACTAGTTGGCATTCACAATGTCAGACAGTACCATATAAGCAAGAACCAATGATATTGAAGGAAGAAGTTCAAGCTGCGTTGAAAGCATTAGCTTAAAACAAGTCTCCAGAAATTGATAGAACACCAACTGAAATAACTCAACCAGCTGATAAAGCACTCAGAACACTTACAAGTCTATTACAGGAAATTTTAAACACAATCACTCAGCCAATTGGCTGGAAAAGATCCATGTTCGTACTCATTCAAAAGATCCATATTTTTACCCATTCACAAGGTACCACCCAGCACAATGCTAAAATTTTAGAGCAATATCATTGATATTACATGAAAGTAAAATTTTGCTAAAGATCATCCAACAAGATTGTTGTGGCACATTAACAGGAGAGTTGGCCAGATTCAGAAGAATATATGGAAATACCTATATCATTATTTTTGTCAGATGGATCTTGGCTCCAAACAGAGAGTACCAGAAAGATATTTACTTCCATGTTATTGATTATGGCAAAGCATTCAACAGTGTTAGTCATAACAGACTATGGATATTCTTGAGAAGAATGCTAATTCCATAAAAATTCATCGTGCTCATGAGGAACTATTATATGGATCAAGAAGCAGTTGTATAAATATTGGATGGTTTAAAATCAGGAAAGGTGTGTGTCAGGGTTATCTCCTCTTGCCATATTTACTCAATCTGTATGCCAAGCAAATCATCAGAGAAGCTAGATTATATGAAAAAATGTAACACCAGGATTGGAGGAAGGCTTTTTAACAATCTGTGATATGAAGATAACACAACCTTTGTGGTTGAAAGTGAGAGGATTTTAAGCACTTACTGATGAAGATCAAGGATATTGACCTACAGTGTGAAGCATAACTCAATGTAAAGACTCAAATCCTCACAACTTGACCAATACATCTGGATTTCAGACACTGTAACTCTATGGGAGTTGAAAGTCTCAGCCTCTCTGCTGAGGAGTGTCTGGTAGTGTTGAACTGCTAACTTAAGAGCAGCCCAGCGTGTAATCGACTAGGGCTCCTAAGATCTCTTTAGAATATTAAAAAAAACACCATGTTACTTTGAAGACTAAGGTGTACCTATCCCAAGTCACGATGTTTTCAATTGTCTCATATGAATGTGAAAGTTGGGCATTGAATAAGGATGACAGAAGAATTTGAATTGTTGTGCTGGCAAAAAAAAAAATTGAAAGTACCATGGATTGATGAAAAGACAAAAAAAATTGTCTGGAAAGAAGTAAATTCTAGGTGCTCCTTAGAGACAAAGATGGCAAGACATTGTCCTACATACTTTGAAAATGTCAGAAGAAAAGAAACACCCTCGGTGACATTGATTGACGGAATGACTGCCACAATGAACTCAGGCATAGGAAAAAGGGTGAGTATGGTGCAGGGCTGGAAAAATGTTCTTTCTGCTGTGCAAAGGGTCTGTACTGGTGAAAGCCAATTGGATGTCACCTAACAACAACAACATCGTGGAGGGTGTAATGTGCTATCTTATTATTGTTTGGGTTTGCATCCTCAAATGACTAGTGAGTGTTAGCATTTCCTCTTGTATTTTATTTTAACAATTCCAGGGTATTATCTGGTGAATTTTCTGCTCATAACCTGTTCATGACCCTTGGCAATTTTAATTGGATTACCAGCATTTGTTTTTCTCTTACTGAGATGTTGCCGAATTCTATATATTTTAGAGATTGACCCCTTGTCTATTGTGTCATTTCTAAAGAGATTTTCCCAATTTTGGGGTTCTCATTTGCTTCTTTTGGTAAAACCTTTTGATATACATAATTGTTTTGTCTTTAATATGTCCCGATCACTCAGTTTGCCTTCAACTGTGTATGCTTCCTTTGTTAGACTTGGTGGTCTGAGACTGCCTTGTAATATGTCCCCAGATTTGTCCCATTTTTTCCATCGAACATCTTTAGATCTATGGTTTACCTTTAGGTCTCTAATTCATATTGAGTTTGCTTTTTGTGCATGGTGTGCGATTTGGATCCTCTTTCTTTCTTTGGTAGCTGGAGATGCAGTTTTTTCCTGCACCATTTGTTGAAGAGGTTGTTTCTTTCCTGCTTAATTTTTGGGGGTCCTTGGTAGAAAAAAATAGATTGTTTGTAGGTGAATGTTTTTCTTTCTAGGTTCTTATTCTCTTTCCTTGGGCTATAGATTTATTATTCTCTCAATACCAGACTCTTAGACTACTGTGACTATGTAATGGCTTTGTGGTTGGGTAGTACAAAGCCTCTTACTTTGTTCATCATGGGTTTCTTCCCTCTCCATATGAAGTAGGTAGTTTTTTTCATTTCTTTAATGAATTTGGGATTTGGATAGGATTTGCATTGTATTTAAAGATCATTTTAGGTGGTATTAGCATTTTCATTACATTAATTCTTCCCATTTTGGGGTATTGAATATTCTTTTATTTTTGTTGGTCTATTTTGGTTTCTTGTTATATATAATATTCTGTGGTCTTCTTTATACAAGTCTTTTGTTTCTTTGGTTAGGTTTTTGCTAAGTATTTAATCTCAGAGTGACTATCATAAATGATATATAGGAATCATATTGATTTGCTTGTTAACCCTCTACTATCTTCTTTACCAAACTCATCAATTGTTTCTAGCAATCATTTTGTGGAGTCCTTGAGGTTCTCTTATATAAAATCATATCTAATTTCTGCTGTCTAATGATTCTGACTAAGCCTTCGAGCATGATGCTGACTGAGTGATAACAGAGGATGTTCTTGTCTAGTTCCCATTCTCATGAGAAAAACTCTATGTTTTCCCCACTGAGCGTGATGCTGACCATTTGGCTTTTCTTTTCTTTCTTTTTTAAAACATTTTTTGTGGGCTCATACAACTCTTAGTGCCATACAGCCATTGTATGCAAAGTACATTTGTACCTTTGATCATTCTCAAAACATTTTCTTTCCACTTAAGCCCCGGCATTGGCTCCTCCTTTTTCCACCACCTCCCTGCTCTCCCCTCCCTCATGGACCCTTGATAATTTATAAGCCATTATAATTTTGTCTTGTCAAACGCTGTCCAATGTCTCCCTTCACCCACTTCTCCGTTGTCCGCATCCCAGGGAGGAACTTATATGTAGATCCTTATCATTGGTTCCCCCTTTTTACTCCACCCTCCCTCCATCCTCCTGGTGTCGCCACACTCCCCACTGGTCCCAAAGGAATCATCTGCCTTGGATACCCCATGTTTCCGATTCTTATCTATACCAGTGTACATCCTCCAGTCAAACAAGATTTGTAAGGTAGAATTCAGATCATAATAATGGGAGGGAGGAAGCATTTTAGAACTAGAGGAAATATGCATGCTTCATCGTTGCTACACTGTGCCCTGACTAACTTGTCTCTTCCTCACAACGCTTCTGTAAGGGGATGTCACTTCTCCTGCAGATGGACCTTGGGTCCCCAGTCTGTATGCCCCCTTATTTATAATGATATAATTTTTAGTTCTTTGGTGCCTGATACCGGATCCCTTTGATGTCTCATGATTCCACAGGGTTGTGTGCTTCTCCTATGTGGGCTGTGCTGCTTCTTAACTAGATGGCTGTCTGTTTAACTTCAACCCTTTAAGACCCCAGATGCTATATCTTTTGATAGCCCGGTACCATCAGCTTTCTTCACCACAATTGCTTATACACACCTTTGTCTTCAGTGATCATATCAGGAAAGTGGGCATGCAATTGTATGATTTTTGCTTTTGATGCCTGATAACTGCTTCCATTGAAACTGTATGGTCACACAGGCTGGTGTGCTTGTTCAATGTGGACTTTGTTGCTTCTGAACTAGATGGCTGCTTGTTTATGTTCAAGCCTTTAAGACCACAGATGCTCTATCTTTGATAGCCAGGCTCCATCAGCTTTCTTCACCACATTTGCTGGTGACACATTTGTCTTCATTAATTGTGTCAGGAAGGGCTTTTCTTATATGGTCTTTATTATATTGAAGAATTTCCCTTCAATATCTATTCTATTGATAGTTTTTATTAGAAAAGGGTGTTAGATATCTTCAAATGCCTTTTCACACATATTGTTTTGATTATATGGTTTGTATTCTTTTCCTTGTTTATGTGGTGTATTATGTTCATTGTTTTTCTCATGTTGAATCATCCTTGCATTTCCTGGTATGAATCCCACTTTATAGTAGTGAGTTATTTTTTGAACAAATTTTTAAATTCTATTGGCCACAAATTTTTTGGAGAATTTTTTATGCTGATGTGCATGATCTGCATTGATCTGCAGTTTTCTGTCTTTGTGGGAATTTTGTCTGGTTTTGTTATCAGGGGTATGCTCAATTTTTAGAATGAATTTGGGAGTTTTTTTGTTACATTTTTATGCTCTGGAATCATTTTACCCATTGTTTTAATATTCTCCAATTGTTTATTTATGCACTAATTTTTATGATCTCTTTAATTCTGTAGTTGGCCGTTTTGTGGTGTTGCCCTTGTTCTAGTGGTTGGAGCCTTTGTGTTATGGCATTGGTATTGGTTTTATCCAATTTTTATTATGTGTATTGATTGCTATAAATGACCTTTGGATACCTGTTAGTGCTGTGTTCTAATACTATATTGTATAGTCTTTCTCACTTATAACAAAGACTGTCTTAATTTCATCCTCCTTTTATTTTATTACACATTCTTTTTAAAGTAGTGTGCTATTCAATCTCCATGAGTGGAGCCTTTCGTTCCTGTTTTCCAACTTAATAGCACTGTGATCTAAGAAAATGGATTGTAGGATATCAGTGTATTTGAATTTGCTATGCTTCCTTTATGGACTACCATGTGGTCTTTTCTTTTCAGGTGGAGTGTTCTGTGTCTATCAAGTAGATGGAGCTGGTTGCTTGTGCTGCTCAGCTCTTGCATTACTTTGTAGTATTTCTTTCTTGATGATCAGTCTTTAGTTGAGAATTGTGTATTCAAGTCTCCTATTATTTTTAAACTATTGATTTCTTCAACTTTTTCATGATTTGGTTGATATATTTAGAAGGTCTTTCATTGGACACATATGCTATTTGCTTGTGGTACAATTTGCTTAAAGTCTGTTTTATCAGAGATGAATATTGCCACTCCTGTTCTTTATGGTTGCTGTTGGCTTGGTAGATTTTTCTCCATTCCTTGAATTTTGGTATATTTTTTACCAAAAATTTAAGATGTAACTCTTGTAGATAGCAAGACAGAAAGACATGTCTTGCTTTATAATTCTGTTATTTTCTGCATTTTGATTGGTGCGTTTAGTCCATTGACATTCAATGTTATTAATAAATGTGGGGGGGGTTGCTGTCATTTGAAGGTTTTTGTTTCCAGTCTCATTTTGTGTGTGCGTGCATGTGGTTTTATTGTTGTCTTTACTTCTCCTTTAGTTCTGTGCTATCTGGGGGCTTTTTCACTTTGTTGCTTTCTGGATGTTGTCTTGTTGAATGTTCTCAGATATGTCTGCTATTGTTGATTCTCTGTCCTTAGTGATCTGGTTACCATTTTTTGTAATGTTGGCCTTCTTAAGAATTCCTTTAGGGGCTGAGCCCTGGTGGTGCAGTGGTTGAGTGTGGGACTGCGGCCCACTGGCCTGGTGGTTCAAATCCAACAAAGCTCTCCAGGAGAAAGGCTGGGCCTCCCACTCCCACCAGCGGGCAGTGATGCCCACACCCCCCAAAAAAAGAATTCCTTTAGTTTGTGTTGTTGAAATACCTTCATTTCATCCTCAAATTTGGAGATAATTTTGCTGTATATTGAATTTTGGTTTGGCAGGATTTACTGGTATATATTGCTCTATTTTCATCTTGCTTACATACTTTCCTGTGAGAAATCTGAACTTATCCTTATGGTTTTCCATTGTAAGTGACTGCTGTTTTTTTTTCCCAGCTGTCTTTGTGATTCTATCTTTTTCCTTGAAGTTTACGAGTGATGGTAATATATGTAATGTTTTCCTTCTAGGGAATACCCTATTTAGTTTAGTTAGATAGTTAGTTAGTTTGTTTGTTTGTTTTAGCTTCTTGATTTGCTATTTTGTCATCCATGGTGGTGATGAGGAAATTTTCTTGTACAAATTGTCATACCATTTTCTCTGTAGATTTTTTTTTCTTCCTGTTCTGGGATCCCAATGAAGCATACTTTTTCTCTTGATAATGTACCATATCACTCTCAGACTTTCTTTGGATGATTTTACTGTTTTTAGTTTATTGTTCCTCTGGTTGACTCTAATCAGAATGATTGACTTCAAGTTCTATTCTTCATTTTTTTTTTGTTTCTCCCATTCCACTCCTCAGGTCTTTTATTATCATATTACTTATTTCTGCTACCCCATTTTTTTACTAGTAGGATTATTTGGGGTATAAAATTTGGGGGTTTTCAGTTTCTTCTTTGGTTTTCATGAATGTTCCATTATCTCTTAAAGGGAAATAAACATTACTCATTTAAATTCTATTCCTAGTCGCTCTATACCCTCTTTGTTCAGAGTATTTTATTAGACTTGGGGGATTTGGAGCTGTTTGATTTTTTTTCAGTTCATTGCATATTAATGAGGTTTTAGTGGTGTGTAGGTGTGGTTAAGTTGATGTCAACTTGAAGATATAATAAAAGTGTAGGGTTGGAGTCTAGCCTGCCAATCAGGTTACAGATACTTGATTGTGACTCTTTGTAGTTTGACCTTCTCATAAGGATGGCCATGGCAACCTCTTCTTACTCACTGCTTTTACCTGCCTTCTGGCATAACCTTGTTGCTGCCAGAACCCTGGAGATGCATCTAACGCCATTGGATTCACAAGACTACACCCACTGGCCTTTGATCTTCCTGCATTTTGCAACATTGCATGTGGCTGTGTGAGTCTGAAAAGGGATTAAGGGACTACTATCAGACTTCTGGGCTTATGTTGCACTCTCTTGGTATATTTTCTTGATAAACAATTCCCTCGACATAAACCTCTTTCTTATGCATATGTGAGTGTCTCTGGGTTTGTTTTCCTAGCTAGCCCAACCTAACACAGTAGTTTACTGGGCTTGTAGGGACAGTTGGTTATTTGGACTTATAGAAGAGAGGTCTAATGGAAGCCATTCAGTGGGTAAATAAAGGAATAGGAAGATAGATGGGTAAGTGGGGGAACATGGTAGGGGGTAAGAGAGGAACATATGATAAGTAATGGTAATAATAATAAGTGGCTTTATGGATAGACCATAGAGATTATAATATAATCTAAAAATGCCTGTTCAAGATATATAGAAAGTTAATCGTTGGCATCGAAGTATATTTCATTTCGAAAGAACCAAAGAACTGAATTCCATGCCATTGAATCAATGCTGACTGCATAGCAATACTCCTGTGGGTTTCTGAGATTCTAGTTGTTTATGGGAGTAGAAGATCCAGTCTTTCACCAGGAACTGCCGGTAGTTTTGACTGCCTATCATGCCCAACATGTGACCATTACACCACCAGGGCTCCAGAACAGGAAAAGGAAGCATAAAACATTAGGAGAAGATGGGTGGGGTGGGAGAAGAGTGTGAGTAGATCATCAGCTAGATAGATAGATGATAGATAGATAGATAGATAGATAGATAGATAGATAGATAGAGAATTGAAGCAGGGAAGACAAAGAGAAAGAAAAGGAAGGAGTAAGAAGAGAGAAAGATCATAGAAGAAAGGGGCAATAGAGGTAAAGTATAGATTTTTATTTTACTTAGATGGGACTTGAGATGACTGTGTTTAAAGAGTTATGTTGCTGTGGGAAAATAAAACATGGGTAGGTCTTGTGCACACAGATTCCAAGGTTTCCCTGTGTCTGTTTGAGAAGTGTTTGCCTCGAGGGGGATGGGGCTGCTGGGGAAGAGGGTTAGAAAGATAGGGGAAGTAGGGGAAAACTACAAGGAATGGCAAAGTGACAAAATACTTTGCTTAGGCTATGAAGAACTTTTTGCCAGACTTCCCACCAGGTTTACAATCCACACAGGGCTGCCAGAGTCTGATGAGTGAGAGGCGTGGCTGTGTGGGTTGGGATGAGGTTTGTGATGGTTCCACTATGTACAAGAAAATATCTAGGGTCACTGCTTGGTGTGAGGGTTGGGAGATACTGGTGAATTCATGGGAGGCACAGCAGCTTCGGCAATGTGGGGACTTGCGACAAAAGGAAGTAGGACCCCAAAAGGGGTATGGATTAAGTTACAATAAATTAAAAGAATAATGCAAAAGCTGAACTTCAGCAAATACACCAGTAGAATGAGTGGGGACGGCCTCCCAAGCACATTAAATGTGATGGAGGGTTCTGTAGCTATGAAAGAGTCGATGTGCGCGGGTCTATGCCACAGGACCCTGGATCATGCCTGTGCCCGCCTCCTCGGAAGATTGTTAGCCTTCAGGAGTATGGGGGATAAGAAGAGAGAGGAGGTAGAGGAAGATTTTAAGGAATTAGCAAAGAGGCAAATGGTTTTGCTTGGACCTTGAGACAGTCTGTGCCAGGCTTTCCAAATGGTCTGGAGGTAGCAGAGGACTCTCAAGTGCCAGCAGGAGCTTGATGGAGTGGATTCGGATGGCGTTTGTGAGGGTTCTGCTTCGGTTGGGGAAGTGTGTCCTCTGGGCCAGCTAGGGTTGCTGATCAGTGGTGGATGCAGGAGATACTAAGAAATTCCTACTTGAAAAAGTAATCTGGTTCCCATGTGTCTGCCTGAGAGACATCACAGTTGTCTGGTGTGGAACCATGTTAAGAGAGTTGGTGTGAGCCAAAATGGGAATAGATTAACTTATAATAAAATATATCTTGAATGCAAAACCTAAGAAGGAAAAAATAGTGATTTAAATGGGGACTTCCGCTTCCCTGGCTGTGATTGCACACATACTCAGCCAGGTGGGACACAGAGGTGGGTGGGGAGAAGGACACAGGGAAGCAGAAGGAAGGACACAAGGACACAGAAGGAAGCAAAGGAAAACTGAGAATTTAAGAAAATGGAAAAAAGCCATTGCTTCTTATGGTTCTTCTTCTCTGTTCCCACGTTTGTATTCCGATTGTGAATAATTATCAGCATGTCTCGATTGCATGTTTGATCAATTTCTAACTGACGACATTTGTAGCATTCTTCCAGTTCTTCATAACTACCTTTGTGGATGGTGCATAAATTTGAATAATAGTTGTGGTGATTTTATTTCCTTTAAGGCTTACAGATACAATTCTATGACAGACAGCATTGCATTTTATGATTGTTTTGGAAATGTCCGATTTAACAGTGACTGCCACAACTTTCCTCATGATTGTGTTATTCCCAGCATAGTAAATCATGTGATTTTCTAATTCAGCATGGTCAATACAAGTCTACTTCACCTTGCTGATGCCTAGGATATTGATCTTTATGTGTTCAATTTAGTTTTGCCATTTCCAAGTTCCTAGATTGACAGTTCATACATTCAAAGTTCCTATCATTCGCTTGTATCAGATGCCTCTCCTCAGAAGCCCTGGTAGCATAGTGGTTACACACATTGGTCTGCAATCTAGATGTTTCTCCTCACCATTCACCATTTAGCAAATGAAGATCACAAAGGTCCACAGGCTTTACCTAACTCATGTTTTCGTGTTTGACTCTACTCTGAGAAATCAACTTCTCCTTGTCAAATTTTATGTGTCTTCCACCCTGAGGTGCCCATCCACAGGAATAATCTCAGACAATGTTCTGCTTCCATTCCTTAGGCCTTCAGTATATGACAATGTTTCAAATTATGAATAAGAGTTTCTGTGATGTCTCCCTCCAAAATGGGGAGCTGAGTCCTACAGCATCTAATTCAGGCATTATATGACTACTAAGAGTTCAGACTCTTCAGGCAAAGAAGAATCACAACCTACCAAGATATTTGTAGAGGGGAAAATGAAAAATAGAATGAGTAATGAAAGAAGGTGATTCTAAATACCACCTACAACAATGTGAGTAGCTGCAGCAACAGGAATTGTTATGATTAATTACTACTTCTATGTATGTGCCAAATCTATTTGTTTTGTTTACTTATAGAATATAAGATGAAAATGAGGTTAGTGTGATTACGATTTTATTCATGTCAGTTATATCATATTAGCAACAAGTTTGATTTATTATTGTGCGGAGATTATATGTGGTTAAAGACCGGTGTGCATGAGTCCATTTGACATGTGGTAGTCTTTGATAATCAGAGTTTATGTAAACTGGCCACTCTTGAGTGAAGGTAGGGCTGAAACTCAACCTATTAATCAGGTCACAGCCTTATAACATCTCCTTACAGGGGTGACCTTTTGTATAAATTGGAATTCCTGAGAAGAGGTTGGGTATTAAATAACAAAGACTAAAGAAAAATCATGATATTTGAATTACAGTGTCAGAAAAAAGGTATTGAATGTATTGACTACCAAAGGAACAAACAAATCTGTCTTGGACGAAGTCCAGCCAGAATGCTTCTTAGCAACAAAGATAGCTTTGTCTCTGTACTTACGAAAGTTTACTATGAAGGATCAGTCAGAGGATTACATCATGCTTGATTAAGAAGAGGGGCCTCAAAAAAAGAGGAAGACCTTTGACAAAATGAATTGACACAGCAGATGTAACAATAGGCTCAAACATAAGAGCAATTTCAAGGAGATCACAGGATTGAGCAGCATTTTATTTTGTTGTACATCGGTCTCTATAAGTTGGAACTGGTTTGAACACACCTAACAAGTACCGATACATTTGCATAATAGTGGACCAATTACTTGCAAAATTTGGTCCTTCCAATCATTTTGTGGAATTCACAATATCATGACAGAAAGACCTTATAAAAACAATTCATTGCATCACAGAGCTATTTCACGAAACCATTTGGTGACTCTTTTATAACAAATGGTAACACACCACACATGTATACCATCATGCATATGTTATTCTGGTTTGACCAAAGAAACAAATTCATAGACATGCATATGTGACTAAGAGAGAACTTTATGTCAAAGAGCAATTGTATATTAAGAAAACATCCTACCCCAGCCCAGATAAAGTTCATAAGTCTGATATGAGCTCCTATGTCTGATACCAGGCTATAAATTCCTCTTCAGACTCATGCAGCCATGCAACAAGACTGAATGCAGGAAAAATACAGGCCATTGGGTGGAAAGTCTTGTGGATCCAATGGCGGTGGAAGCATCTCAGCACTGGTGAGGGTCTCCCTGTGGTGCCTCCAGGTCCAGGGCTCTGGCTTCATCAGCTTAGCTCAGTGTGTGGCTTGACAACAGGTATGTCTGTCAGTGAGAGTATGTGCCTGGTCTGCAGTGAACTCTTTTATCTCTGTAGTGCCTCCAAATGAGGTCATCAAGCTGCAACCTGACTGACAGGCTAAACTTCACCCCTCACTCTTAAAGGTCTCAAGGTGACACTAGATTATGTAACTACCACAACACAAAATCTGGTAAAAATCCTTATCTTCAAAAACATCTTGCTTGGCAGAATACAGGACTTTTTTAGAAGGATGTTATTGCTGCAATCCCTTTATTTGTTACTAATGAGTTGAGATCTTTTCCTTACGTAAAGAAACAAAATATGCCTCTAAATAAAACTGTCCATTCATCTAGATTATTAAATTAGTTGTCATGCAATTTTAATAGTATTCTCTTTTGATTGCTTTATTTCTCTAGAGTCATTTGAAATATCCCCCATTTTTATTTTAGATATTTGCATCTTTGTTTTTCTTTGTTAGTTTAGGTAAGAGTCTGTCTTTTTGTCATAAAAAAACAAACAACTCTTGTTTAATTAATTTGGTTGTTTCTCTCTAATTAACTTTGTTATCTCCTTTTTTAACATTTTATTATGGCTTGGGTGAAAGTTTAGAGAGCAGATCGTCAATTTTAGACTCAATAATTCATGCACATTTTGTTTCAACTGATTCACTGCAACCCACTCAGTCGATCCCCACTTATCCAACATTCTCCATGTGTTTTCTTTCTCATTACTCCTTCAGTCCTGACCCTTTAAACATTATCATTGAGAAAATGCTGACTAAATTTTTTTAAAGTGTGGTACTGTCATATATCTCATGTTCTTTACAGTTCTGTGGTTTGAATATGTTAAAAATGTTTGCAATCATCACCAAAATCAATTTTAGAATATTTCTTTCATTTTTGTCCTCATTATTATCAGTTCCCCAAATTCTCATTATTGTGTTTATAGATATACCTATCCTGAATTTCCTATACAGGAAATAATGCCAATAAAAACCCAACAAGAACAAAAAACTCACAGAAAACATCAATCCAAAAGAAAGCTGACCCTACCAGAAGTGAGACCTCTAATGTGCTGTGTAGAATATACAAATAAGTGGGGTATATATGGATCATGCACATTAGGGAGGCACATCAACTTGATGCTTGACAAATTGGATTAGACGCTTACATGACCTGAGGACAGATATGGCCTTTGTCTTAGTGTTTATCCTTATGGTAGTGATTTCATATATTTGCCCTTTTTGGTTAACTAACTTCATTCAGCATAATGGTTTCCAGATCCATCCATGTAATGAGAAGCTTCATGGTGCATCACTGCTTTTTTAAGGATATGTAGTTTTATATATATATATATATATGTGTGTGTGTGTGTGTGTGTGTGTGTGTGTCAGTTTCTTTATCCATTCCTCTACTAATGGAAGATGGAAGTTGGGGCTGTTTCAAACTTCTTGTTATTTTCAAATGTGCTGCAATGAACATGGGAAAGTCTGCATCTGTTTGTGTTGCATACCTTACTTCTTTGAATTACATACCCATCATAGGTATTACTGAGCTGTATGGTATTTCTATTCCCAGTTGTTTTAGATAGCATCCTAACAATCTCCACAATCGTTGTACATATTTCCAAGCCCACCAGCAGTGTATTAGAGTTCAAAATTCTCTGCACCCTCTCCAGCATTTGTTTTTTGAACTATGCAATTGTTTGGGGTGTAAGGTATTATCTCATCATTGTTTTGATTTCTATCTCCTGGGAGCCTAGAGATTATGTTTTCCTTGGCCATTGGAATGTCATTTTTGGTGAATTGTCTGTTCATGGTTTTTTGCCCATTTTTTGTAGTCCTTGGGGCTCTCAAAATACTGAATCATGTCTTCTGAAAATAATGAGAATTTCACATCTTTGCTCATTTCTATACCCTTGATTTCTTTCTAGTGACTTTGGCACAATGTTGAATAAGAGTGGTGATAAGGAACATCCTTGTCTGGTTCCTCTTATCAGGGGAATGTTTTCCATTTTTCTCCACTGGGCATAAAATTGGCCATTATGTTTTGCATGTGGCTTTTATTAAGTTGAGAGATTTCCTTTATATTCTTATTTTCTTGAGTGTTTCTTTTTTAATTTAATAAATCATTTTATTGTAGGATCTTATAATAATCCATACATCCATTGTGTCAAGTACATTTGTACACATGCTGCCATCAAAGTTTTCTTTTTTATCTTTTAATTTTGCTTTCCACAAACTTTTATTAACTCATTCTTATACATTGAAATCCATTCAAAGATATGTGTTTGATTGGGTTTAATTATAGGTATAAGTTCTCATTACATCCAGACAATAATACTGAATTGATTGTTGTGCTTCTTGGTCATGTCATGAATAGATCACCAACTGTCACTCCAAAGTCCTTTGCAGAGATTTTTTTCTTCTCAGGTTTATCTTTCTCCTATCCCTTAACAGTCTCCGATCTTCTTTCTACTTGAGCCCTTAGTATCAGCTCCTAATTTTTGTCTTGCTCCCCCACACTCCCACCCTCTTGAACATTGATAAATTATAAAGTATTATTTTCATACTGTACAACATTCACTGTCTCCCTTCACCCATGTGTCTTTTATTCATCACCCTGGGAGGTGGGTGGTGGTGGTTATATATCGATCTTTGTGACCACCCCAACCCCCATCTTCAACCTACCCTCCTGGTATCACTGTCGCCACTATTGTTCCTGAGGGTTTACCTGCCCTGTTTTCAGTTGTCCAGAACTAATATCTGTACCAGTTTATATGCTCTGGTCTAGCCAGATTTGGAAGGTAAAACTGGGATCATGACAGTGGGGATGGGTGGGTGGGTGGGTGGGAGGAATGTATGTTTCATAGGTGCTATACTGCACCCTGGTGGCTTATCCCTTCCTTGAGATGCTTTTGTGAGGGGTATCCAATTTTCTACACATGGGCTTTGGGTCTCTAATCTGATCCCACTCCTTCACATCTATATGATTGTTTGTTTTGAGTCTTCTAATGCCTGATCCTCTTGACAGCTCATGAGCACACAGGTTGTTATGCTTCTTCCATGTGGGCTTTTCTGCTTCCAAGCTAGATGGTCGCTTGTTTATCTTCAAGCCTTTAAGAACCCAGATGTGAGATCTTTAAATAGCAGGACATCATCAGAATTCTTCACCACATTTGCTTATTGTGTTAGTCCTGGTAGACTAGAGAAGCAAATTCAAAGACACACATATAGATATAAGGGAAAGGTTTATATACAAGACAAATGGAACATTGAGAAAGCATCCCAACCCAGTCCAGCTCAAAGTCATAAGTCCGATATTAGCCCATATGTCCGATGCCAGTCCATAAAGTCTCCTTCCAACTCACAAAGTCACAGGCCAGTGGGTGCAGAATCCCAGCTCTGCCAGGTGTCCCCCCATGGCTCCTCATTTCCACGGTTCAGGGTTCATCAGTAGTATCCATTGGTGATAGAAACATCTCAGCACTGGCAGGGGTCTCTCTGTAGCTTTTCCAGCTTCAGAGATCTGGTTCCATCAAAGGTCTGGTTCCAACCGACTCCTCCGGTTCCTAGGATGCTGCCATCTTGTCTTGTCAGTGGAGCAACACCCAACAACTGGGGGAAAAAATGGTACCTCATCTCCACGAGGGAAATACCACGAGACTTCCCAGAAGTCTCAGGAGAAAGCCAAGCCTACATAGAGGCCTCATTAGCTACTTGATGGCTATCTCCAGATTAACAGGCTAGACTCGACCCCTACATCCCAATCATGAAATTGATATCAAGTACATAATCGCCACACTTACACATCCATTTTGTCTTCAGTGATCATATCAGGAAAGTGAGCACCACAAAATGTCAGGTGATTAGAACAAAGTGTTCTTGTGTTGAGGGAGGGCTTGAGAAAAGGTCCAATGCCCATCTGCTACCTTAATACTTAACCTATAAATATATCTACATAAGCCTCTATCCCTTTTATGTACTAAGATATTTACAAATGTACAAGCCTGTGTTTAGATCTCTATAAATGCCCTCTGCCTCCTAGCTGTTTCCTCTACTTCCTTTTACGTTCCTCCTGTCCCACTAGCAATGTTCTAGCTTTGTTTGGCTCTCAGTATTTCCTCTCAAGCTACACTGCACTAGATCGAACCTCAGCAGGCATTCTGGCCCCTCTTCGCCATCAGTTGTAGATCACTTACTATTGATTCCACCATCCCTTTTCCCCTCCTCCCCCTCTCCCATGTCCCCCCAGAACCATCAGTCCCATAGGTTTCTCCTCAGGATTGTTTATCCTGGCTATCTTACAGATATAGATATGAAAAACAAAAAAAGCATATAAATAGTTCCAAGTCTGTCTATTGACCTTTATGAATGTTTTCCAATTGATTCTTATGAGGTGCCAAGCCCTGCCCCTAAAATCTATTTTTTTTTTGTATTTGTTTTTGTTTTTGGGGCAACACTGCCCTCTGGTGGTGGGAGTAGGAGGCCCAGCCTTGCTGTTGGATTTGAACCTCCAACCCACAGTCCAGTGCACAACCACTATGCCACCAGGGCTCAGCCCCCCCTAAAGTCTATTTTTGGTATTCCTTGGGGACTTCAGTACTTTGTTCCCCTTGCTGCTCTGTTATGCTCCCTTCATGATTCACCCTCTTCATGTTTCACGCAGGTGGGTGGGCGTGTGATGTGGGGGGTGGGGGTGTCAGACCAAGTACAATTCCCACACTGTGTCTTCAGTGTTGGCCCCCATAGCGCTTTGGATCAGTGAGGGGATTTCAAGTTTTGTGGAGGGACTCTACGGTTCTCTGTGCATTGACTGCTCTGAGCAGGAATATTGTCCCCCCGGGCTTGGTGGGTCGTAAAGCAGTTCTCGCTTTCTCTCTCCCCTTCTCTCTCTCTCTCTCTCTCTCTCTCTCTCTCTCTCTCTCTCTCTCTCTCTCTCTCTCTCTCTCTCTCTCTCTCTCTCTCTCTCTATATATATATATATATATATATATATATATATATATATATATATCAGTTAGCCCCACAAATGAATCTTGAAGATATTGTGCTAAGCAAAGCAAATCAGTTGCAAAATTACAGACATATTGACATGTCCTTTATATGAAATAAGTAAACATATAGAAGCTGTGGCAGTCACCTAATCTGATGTCAATTTGAGGCTTAAGTGTGTAGGAGTGGAGTCTAACCTGATAATCTGGAGCTAGCCAATGAGACCTCTGTGGGCCTCCTGAACTTCTCCTCTGAGAATTCTGGGAAATGTGGCACTTCCTTCTTGGAGATGGGAGACACTATCTTGCTCAGTCCCTTGGAAATGCTCTACTGACAAGACACAAGGCTGACTCCCTCAGAGACATTGCTGACAAGACACATGGCAGCATGCTGAGAGACCCTGGACCCTGAAAACTGGGGCAGCTATGGGGAGACCCCTGCGACCGCTGAGATGCTTCTACTGCCACTGGATACACAAGATTCTGCACGCACTGGCCTATGATTGCCCTGGTGTCAATGCATGCGCTTCGTGAGTCTGAAGAGATTTATAGATGGGTATTGGACATATATATGGGTTAATATTGGACTTATGATCTTGGACTGGACTGGGCTGGGATGTTTTCTCAATGTTCAGTTGAGCTTGTATATAGACCTCTTTCTTATACACTTAAGAGTTTCTGGGAATTTGTTTCTCTAGTGTACTCAGACAAACACACAGATCAAATGTTAATGGTTACTAGGGATGGGAGAGGAGCCCTGGTGTCTTAATGAGTTCTGTTAACGTATGTTAACTTGAAATGTTGCAGTATTGAAAACCCACTGAGGTGTTTCTGTGCTGTCTTCTATAAGTTGCTGAGTTGGAATCAACTAGATGACAAGTAAGCTTGTTTGTAGGGTTGTTTTCTTTTTAGGGATGGGAGAGAAGAAGCCTGGTGGAACTGTGGGATAGATATTGGCCTGCTGTCCACAAGACTTGTGGTTAAGAGGAGTCTGTCTGCTCCCATAAAAATTTAAAATCTTGAAAACTCTGTACAGGGTTGTTATGAATCAGTGAAACGGTGGCTGTGATAAGAGGATAAACATAGCGATTGTGAGGATGATACAAACCAGGCAAGCTGTTCTTCTGTTGAACACAGGATCCCTATGAGTCAGAACTGACTCCGTAGCATCTACAAACAACAGGAATCAGAAGTAACTTAATGGCAATGTGTTTTTGCTTTTTTATGAGTGAGAGAGATAAAACAGGAGATTTTGCTTGGGAGACATTGAGTTTATGTTAATGGTGGTGGACTGTTTTGCAGATAGCAGTTATGTTGGCACAACAACAAAAAATATAATCAATGCCACTAAGTTGTGGAGATTCCTTGGAAAGCCCTTGTTGATCTTCCCTGAAAATCCCTACTGACTTGGATCACTGGATTGCCCAAACACTTTAATTCTCACACTTAACACAGAGCAATATTTCACGTCCCTTTCTGCTAAACTGATAGCTGAGTCTAGACAGCGCTCAGTTCTATTTTGACTTTAAATCCTGAGTGTCAACATCACCAGTTCACTCTTCACTTCATTTTGCTTTAATGGTTTCCTTTCGTTCTTTCAACTCAGTGACTACTAAACATTTCTCCTTACTATATAGCCAGGAAAGGAGTGGTTATAAATAAATTTCTATGAGACTTAGAAAATCCCCTAGGAATACAATAAGTGATCAAATCATCTTTTATGTACCCTACCATGTCAAATAGTATTTTGGTGAGTTCCCATTAGTGTGTTTTCAAAATATACTTGAAACCCCAAGACTGCACATGATTTGTTGTCATAACACTTTATTATACTTAATGCAGTTCACTATGAATGTATAAATGCATATGATTTGTTTTTCTCTTCTTAATACACTTAAAAATTCTTGAAGGCAGGAACCATGGGAGATGACATTAATATAACGGACTTTTATATTTGAGCGATTACTACAAATTTCTGAACCTTTTACAGAATTGTCTAATTGTATTTCACACAGAAAAGCATTTTCTCTCCCTGGAGACTAAAGCTTTCTTTTCTGTGATACCACTCTTTCTTTCTTCCCTTCCTTCTCACTTTGAAAAGCCCTTCTCTGTCTCCTTTGATGGTATTTTTTTCACTTGACCTTCCCTTAAACATTAATGTTCTTAAGAGTTATGTCTATGATTTTCATAGTTCTATGCTATGCTGTCACTTTGCATGATTTAATTTAAACCATGGTTTTAACTATCATTAGCATATAATTGATTACTATATAGAGCCAAGAACTTACCCCCAAATAGTGTCATAAACTACAATTTATTTGATATGTCCATTTGATTGTCACACAAAAAATAGCCAAGTTAGTATAACCAAAGTTATATACACTGCCTTGCATTCCTGTCCCAAACTTATCTTCTTTCAAGTTTTTTTTAATATCAGGTAGCATCAACCATCCATAAATAATGTTAAGTGTATAGTTATTGATTATACCCAACCATTCAAAATGCATTTTTATTGTTCTTTAATTTTGCTTAGTTTTTTCCCAAAAATATTGTACTTAGATAAAATTGACAAGATATAAGCTTTACATATTGAGGCAAATGTTGAAATAAAACTCAGTTGTGAATCCATTACAATAAAAAACATGTTATAGTGAAAATAATAAATATAATTATCACTTCCAAAATTTTCTTTAATGTGAATTTATAATTACTCTTTCTCTACTTTCCTTGCATGTGAACATGTGTAGACATAATAGTTTGTTCTACATATGATAATTTTATTTTCCTAAAATTTTACAAAAATAGAATTATGCAGCATATACACTTGTTTTATGGTTCCATTCACTAAGCATGACTATTTTCACATTAAAATGTTTTATTGGGAGTTTTTTCTACTCTTATCACAATCCACACATATATCCATTGTGTCAAACACATCTGTACATATGTTGTCACCATCTTTTTAAAAGTATGCTCTTTCCACTTGAGCCCTTGGTATCAGCTTCTTGTTTTCTTTTTTCCCCTCCTCAGCCCTCCCTCTCCATCCCCCCTTGATAATTTATAAATTGTTTTTCATGTCTTACTGCAAGCAACCACTGTCCTCTTTCATCCACTTTTCTGATGTTCATCCTCTGGGAGTGGGACCATACATCAATTATTGTAATTGGTTCCCCCTTTCTAGTATCACTGCTCTCCTTATTGATCCTGGAGGGTTTATCTGTTCTGGATCTCCTGGTTGGGAGCTCTTATTATACCAGTATACATGGTCTGGTCTAGCCAGATTTTCACATTTTTAAGATATTAGTAACTCCAAAATCAAGCCCATTGTCACTCAATTGATCTTGACTCATAGTGAGCCTCTACGGGGTTTCCGAGTCATTAAATACTTGTGGGAGGGAGTAGAATGCCTGGTCTCTCTCCCATGGAGAGCTGGTGGGTTTGAGTATTCCAGTTAACAGTCAATAATTACCCAAGAAAGACATGTTTTTAGGGTATTAATATGCCATTCTACATTATCGTCAAGTAGTATACCACTGCTTGAAGAAAATACAATTTGGTTACTCATTCACCTGCTTACAGACTTTTGTATTCTTTACAGTTTAACAATATTAAAAATAATGATTCTATGATTTATTTACAACTCTAATGATGCTAGGAATATGTATGTACAAGTCTTTGTAGGAACTTAATGATTTTATTTCCTGGATAAGTATAAAATGTAAAGATTAGTTGAATCATATAGTACACATCTGTGAATTATAGTCAATTAATATGGCTCTTATAGCCAAAATTATGTCATACATTATAATAATGGACTTTATACTTTTGGTAGTATAGTCCCATTTTTGGAGGGCATTCTTTTCTAAAGAACAGAAGTAATATGGAGTTAAGACCTGATATTATAACAGGAGTAACGATTCCCAGAAAGTATGAGAAGAGAGGTGGCGAAGGGTGGGGGAGATGGAACTGATAGTAATGATGACTGTATACTACCACTTGAGGGGACCATATAATATAATTGCAGGTGAATGGATACTTTGGATGGTGTAAGATATGACAAAATAGTAATAATAATATATAATATTAAGGGCTTCTGGGAGGTGGGATGATGAAGGGAGGGGTTAAAGGGGAACAGTTATCAAAGAATTCAAGAAGAAAGAATTTTGAAACTGGTCAGGATAGACATTGTAAAACTGTTGGATCTCATCCGAATGAACCAGGGGTCACTCTAGGAGGTCAACTACAAACCTTGAACTTTATACAGGTTCTTATATTGCTAATATTTTTATTATTCTGTTACATATTGTATAGTACATTGAGGGGGTTTCTTGCTGTTGTTATCATTGTTTTATTTGCTTAACTTGCTCCATTTTAGGAGACCTTTCTTGTACATATTGCTACCTCTACAGGTCTATCTAGACAAGATAGTCTGGACAAAGAGGTTGGAGGCAAAAATGACAGGACTGATGGCTCCAGGGCAGGGGACATTGAAGAGGGGGAGGAGGGGTAAAGGTAGTGATGTCAACCAGCCCAGGAAAAAGTGAATAACAATTGATACAAATGCAGGGACAAGGTGGGTGAAAGAAGATCAATAGGGATTGATTAAGACTAATGTAACAGAGAAAAAATACTGAAACCCAAATGGAGAATGAGCATGATAGTGGGACAAGAGGGAAGCAAATGGAAATAGAGGAAGGAACTGGGGGATAATGAACATTTATAGAGGTTCAAATACAGGTATGTACATAGGGGCATATATTTATAAGTGAGGATGGGGAAAGAGTTTAATATGTATACTTATAGGGTTAGTAGTAGGACAACAGATGGGCATTGGACCTCCACTCAAGTATCTCCTCGGTTCAAGAACACTTTGTTCTATTAAATTGGCATTCCAAGATGCTCACCTTTCCGACATGATCTCTGAAGACAAATGTGTGCCTAAGCAAAGGTGGTGAAGAAAGCTGATGGTGCCCGGCTATCAAAAGATGGAGCATCTGGGGACTTAAAGGCTTGAAAGTAAACAAGCAGCCATCTATCTCAGAAGCAACAAAGCTCACATGGAAGAAGCACATTAGCTTGTGGAATCATGAGGTGTCAAAGGGATGAGATATCAGGCTTCAAGAACTCAAAAGCACAAGTTTGCATGCTCACTTTCCTGATATGATCCCTGAGGACAAATGTGTGCATAAGCAAATGTGGTGAAGAAAGCTGATGGTGCCCGGCTACCAATAGATATAGCGTCTGGGGACTTAAAGACTTGAGTAAACAAGTGGCCATTCAGCTCAGAAGCAATAAAGCCCACACGGAAGAAGCACACCAGCCTGTGTGATCATGAGTTGGTGAAGGGATCCAGTGTCAGGCATCAATGAGCTAAAATTATATTATTATTAATGAGGGGGAGTACAGATTGGGGACCCAAAGCCCATCAATAGGTGAGGTGACATCCTTTTGCAGAGGGGTTGCAAGGAGGAGATGAGCCAGTTAAGATACAGGGTAGGAGCTATGAAATACACAACCTTCCTCTAGTTCCCATGCTGCCTCCCACCCACTATCATGACCCCAATTCTACCACATAAATCCAGCTAGACCAGGAGATGTACAGTGAAGTTGGAAACATGGGAAACTTAGGATAGATGATCCATCAAGACTAGTGATGGGAGTGGTAATACCAGGAGGGTGGAGGGATGGAGGAATAGAAGGGTAGAACCAACCTGAGGGATCTACACGTAGCCTCCTCTCTGGGGCACGGACAACAGGGAAGTGAGTGTTGAGACACATTGGACAGTGTACAGGATGAAAAAAATAATTTGTAAATTACTAAGGTTTCAAGGGGAAGGGGGAGAGGAAGGATAATATAGGGAGCTGATAATGGGGGCCTGGAGGGAGGGAGAATGTTTTGAGAGTGATGATGGCAATGGGTGTGTAAAAGTGGCCTGCATACAACTGATGTTGTTTTGGATTGTGATGGGAGTTGTATGGGCCCCCAATAAAATGATTCATTTTAAAAAAGGAGGAGGGGAAGGGGAGTTTTTTTTAAAACAGGAGCTTGTACCAAGGGCTCAAGTGGAAAATGTT
>PVJH01017811.1:0-46861 GCA_004026705.1 Nesogale talazaci
ATCAATAGGTGAGGTGACATCCTTTTGCAGAGGAGTTACAAGGAGGAGATGAGTCAGTTAAGATACAGGGAAGGAGCTATGAAATATGCAACCTTCCTCTAGTTCCCATGCTGCCTCCCACCCACTATCATGACCCCAATTCTACCACATAAATCCAGCTAGACCAGGAGATGTACAGTGAAGTTGGAAACATGGGAAATTTAGGATAGATGATCCATCAAGACGAGTGATGGGAGTGGTAATACCAGGAGGGTGGAGGGATGGAGGAATGGAGAGGGAGAGCCAACTTCAGGGATCTACACGTAGCCTCCTCTCTGGGGCATGGACAACAGGGAAGTGAGTGTTGGGACACATTATACAGTGTACAAGATGAAAAAATAATTTGTAAATTACTAAGGGTTCAAGGGGAAGGGGGAAAGAAAGGGTAATATAGGGAGCTGATAATGGGGACCTGGAGGGAGGGAGAATGTTTTGAGAGTGATGATGGCAATGGGTGTGTAAAAGTGGCCTGAATACAACTGATGTTGTTAGGGATTGTGATGGGAGTTGTAGGGGCCCCCCAATAAAATGATTAATTTAAAAAAGAAAGGGGGGGAGGGGAAAGGGGAGGGTTTTTTTTAAAGGAGCTAATATCAAGGGCTCAACTGGAAAATATTGGGAAATGCATGTGGAAATATGTGTGCAAATGTGCTTGATACAAATGATGTACTGAATGTTGTAGTAGCTGTAAGAGCCCCCAATAAAATTTTTAAAAAAAATTTTTAAAGATGTATGTAATATGAAATGACCATTTTAATCATTTTAAAGTGTACTATTTGTACACTGTTGGACTCAACTTGCCAATAATATATTTAGAATGTTCACATTTATATTTAGACATCATCTAACTTAAGTTTCTGACAATTGTATAACCATTATTAGATAATCGGTCACTAGTTTTCATCCACATTGCCTGTCTGTAGGTCTTGGAAAGCGGTAACAGGCACGTAGGTAATCAATGCGTGGAGTTTGTGTGATGAATCTTCATCTGCATGTTCCCTAGACAACCGTACACAGTACAGTATGGAGCGCTCCTGATTCCTCTGGTCCACACGCTCTGCTGAGTGGGTGTCCATTCATCCATCTGGTGTCCCCATCTCCCTCAAGGCAGACATCCAAACCACCTGGTGTGCCCAAAGGGGCACGCTTCTTAAAGCCCATGCCCTGGATGCACTCGCGAATGTTGAGGGTGTGCTCTCATTCACGACTTTGTTGACAGCAAAATGCCCCTTCTTCTCACCATCCTTCTTTGTGGAAGCCATAGTGCCAAGACCTGGCTGGAAAGGAAGAGTGCAAGGAATTGTGGGAGAAGGCAAGGACCTACGGTTTTTGTCTTAAATCACCCCTCTGTCTCTACAGTGGGTGCGGTCTGACCCTGCCTGCCGAGGGCCCCCATTTCTCTCGTTTCATGTCTTGCTCCTCTTCCTCGGTTCTGCCGCCTCGGTTGTCCCTCAGGCTCCATCTCCACTGCTAACCCTCTAGCTCTCTGCTCTCATAACTGTCACCCTTTCGCTCCTCCCATAGAAGTTTGCTGAGTTTTTTTCTCGATCCTTGTGTAGTTGTTTTTCATTTGTTTTCTTCAAAGAAACGTGAATTTGTCTGCACCCGATGCAAAGCCTCAGCTACCCTATGAAGGAGTTCTGCTCTGTCCTACAGTCACACTGGGAGTCAGAATTGATTCTTCACTGCTGTGTGTAGTTGGGGTCATCGGGTTTTTTGTTTGTTGCAACTACAGTGGGGGGCTGGGGGGGGCTCTTTTGAAGCTTCCTTTCTTGGAGCCTACTTACCATATATACTCCAGTATAAGCCAACCAAAATATCTGCCAAGGCACCTAATTTTACCATAAAAACTACATTCGAAAGGGCTGGAAAACCTTGCCTTATACTCAAGTGTATACAGTATTTCTTCTTCTCTGACCTATTCCTTTAGAAAAGCTGGCTGGAAAGGGATCCTTCCAACTGCAGTAACAGAAAGCACAAGTCCAACCGGCTCAAGACAAGAGGAAGTCTAGCTCTCGTAAACTGGAGGGTCTGAGAGACTTATTTCAGACATCGTGACCCAGGGGGTCAAACTGAATCACCAGGACTCACTTCTTTGTGTCTCTTAGCTCTGTCCCATGCCCTGACTCTGTTCTCAACCTCTATGATCAGCTGGACCAGAGTCAGAGAGGATGCCCAGGACGAACAATACGGCCGGCTTGTCCCTTTACAGAACCAGGAAAGGGGTCCGTCTCAGGCAGACTGCAGGGGCTGACGATAAAGTGAAGGGTGATGTCAGAGAAACCTATAGGGTGTGTTTGGATCAGAGCAAAGGTGGGCTATAAACCATTCACTTCTGAGTAAGTAAAAAAGCAGATTCAACACAGATACTCATGGGGGAGAAAGACAGTATGTGAATGTCAGTCTATAGCCAGTGTTTGCCAGCCTCTACTCAAAGTGGCAAAAGGTAAGGAAGGCCCTCCCCCTACATCCTCAGCCTGAACACAGACTTCTGGGCTCCTGAACTATGAACGAGTGTAGTATGTTTCCTTAAGGGTTCCCACTTGTGATATTCTGCTACAGTAGAACTGAAGGCCCGAGATGCCCCATTTTCCTACTTCCAGAAGCAGACTCAAGTTCCCTATCTCCTGAAAGCCCCACATTCTCTCACTGTGAGACTTGTGTCTTTTTCATTTCTTTCTTGTGTCTGCTCTCTCGGAAGGGTGGGGAGCAGATGGAAGGACCTTGTCTGCTAGCTGGAGCCAAAAGGTGTGCTTGACATTGTTCATTAACAGTTGCTTCCAACCCTAATCTGTCAAACCAAAATCCAATCTCACTGCCATTGAACCGATGTATAGGACAGGGTAGAACTGTCCCTGTGAGTTTCTGAAACTACAACTCTTTTCTTCTTCTTCTTCTTGTCATCGTTGTCATCAAAAGATGGTAGCTCTTCAAGAGTACAAAGCCTCCTTTTTCTCTGGTGGTGCAGCTGGTGGTTTCAAACTGCTGACTTTGAGGTTAGCAGCCCAGTGAGTAAACACTTGGGCAAATCCTTGCTGTTTGATTTCCCACAAAAAAAGCTAAAATTCAAAGCAACTTTCTCCACCAATTCTTAAATGTTCTTAGAATTTAAGGAAAAGATTGGTTTCTCTTTCCTAGATCTTTTCTTCCAACTTCCTACCTTGATGACAGAAATGTCCACACTTTCTCTCATTCGTCCTATGGTCCTATCACTTTCTGGGGCAGCAGCAGTACTCAATTCTAGAATGACAGACGTCCTTGAGGCCCAATGCCCCCCGTTGAGGACTTGGGTCCAGCTGAGGGCCTGGCAGGGAGCTGTGCCGTGGGGGGCCCTAGATGAGACCCAGGTAGGGAGTAGCATAGTCTTTGGGGTCAGGAGAGTCAGATGGAAGCCAGGTTGGAATACCATGGTGTGCACAATTTGAGCAGACTGGATGAAGAAGTCCAGGCTCATAGAGGGATGATTGGGGTAAGGCCTTATGCCCTCGGAAGGAAGGAGAAAGCAGTCTTAACAGCAGGCCCATAGATTTTGGCCTATGCCCTTCCCAGGAGCTGAATGGAGCCCAGGGCCTCCATAAGACATTCTGTGGCCCCTTGAACGGACGGCTGACTTCCACAAGGGTAGACCAAGGGTGTACTCACAGGAGTGGGGGTGGTGAAAGGAGAGAGGGGGGTCTTGAGGTGGGGGTCAGACTCACTGCAGGGCCGATGCTAGGGGCGCATTGAAGCGGACGCTGGGAGGTGATAGGGCTGTGCCACACTGGCTGGCTGCATCTCCTCCCCTCCCGTTGGTTTCCCAGGGGATGAGTCTCCGCGTCTGCCCGCCCCCAGTCTTAGGGAGAGGCCTCACGCAAGATCCGGGAGCAACGGCACCAGCTCAGAGGCGCCTTCCAGTTGGCGGCGGTCGGTCGCTGGAGCAGCCTCCTCGGCTGGCTGTTCTCCTGGAGCCCGTGGCGGGTAAGGTCAGGGAGATGGGACCTGGGCAGGTGCCGCGAGGGGCCGAGGAGGGAGGTATCGCGGGCCAGGGAGGCGAGCCAGTGCCCAGGCCACCGGCCACCATGCTGGGAACCAGATCTCCCCACCCCCACCTTCGCCAGCCAGAAAACCCTGCTGAGCTGCGGGCAGGAGTGGGGGAGGAGCGCATGGTCAGAAGTGGGGGCTGGAGGTGGGAGGAGTGCGAATCAGGAGGGGGAGGGGCTGGCCGTGGTGGGCCGGGGTGGGGCGGGGCCAGTCGAATGTCACCACGTCCCCAGGGCTCTGGAGGAGCATTCAGTTCCAACACGGCCCCCCGGTGGATCACGAACCCGAAGCCTCATTCACCAAGCATGAGTCCCTCCTTCACGGCCTGTTACCCGTCGACCCCCCAGCGTAACTTCTCGTCCGCGGGCCCCCCGCCCCGGAGCCTGAGCTGGCACCCGCGATAAGGAATGCCTGTCCCAGGCCCCGGCCCTTTGGCGGTGCAACCCCTTCAGCACCACCACCCAGACCCAGGTCGAAGCCCTTCCACCTGCACCCCACTCCTGAGCCATGGCTTGTCTCCCCAGACAGCCGATGACCCTCCTGGCGGAGCCTCCTAGGGAGGGTCCCTCCTGCCCGCCCCTGCTGAGCAGCTGCCCTGTTCCCTCCCTGCAGCCCTGGCCCCACGAAGATGAACTGGACGGCCGCGACGTGCTGGGCCCTGCTGCTGGCCGCAGCGTTCCTGAGCGACGGCTGTACAGCCAAGGGCGGCCGGGGCGGAGCACGGGGCGGCGCGCGGGGCTCGATGCGCGGGAGCGCCCGCGGGACCTCCCGGGTGCGCGTGAGGCCGGCGCCCCGCTACGGTGGCCCGGGCTCCTCTCTGCGCGTGGCGGCTGCTGGCGCAGCAGCTGGGGCCGCGGCCGGGGCAGCCGCGGGACTGGCCACAGGTTCCGGCTGGTGGCGAACCGCGAGGCCCGGAGAGCGGGGCCCTGTGGACGGCGAGGACTGGATGCCTGACGGCAACGGGACTGGCGGCGTGGTCTACAGCTACCGCGCGTGGACATCGGCCGCGGGGCCCACGCGCACCTACTCACACCTCTGCCTGCTGCTGGGCAGCGTCCTCAGCGCCCTGGGGCTACTGTGTCCCTAGTGCCCGTTGCCCTGAGCTCACCCCGCCTGCCCCAAGGGCCTTGAGGAAGCTGCCAGACTTCTCTGCGTGGTCGTGCAACCCAGAAAGCAATCAGGGGGTCCCAGACACTTCCTGAGACATAAGCCCCCTTGCCTAGGCCTTGTCCCACCCTACCCTCTCCCACCTACCATCGGTAGGATGGCAGACACTAATGGCTGCCCCTGGCCTGTCAGTTCCCCAGCCAGTCCCTCCACTGCCTGTTTCCAAGGGCACAGCTGCCATGGGCGATCTTTAGCCTTACCACTGCCTCCACCAGGGCCAGTGTCCTCCTGCAAAGTCCCATTGTGAGACCAGTGTCCATTCGCCTGGCTGAAGGGTCTCCCGTCCCTTTGAGCCACTTCACAGCAATGTGAAACAAGGCAATTGACGATCGGGGGCAGCGTATTTGAACATGAGGTTCCAATCCAGTATCCTCACTTGATCTCTGGGACAGCCAGACCCTGAGGAGCCCTTTCTGGGCACCGCCTGAGAGGGCAGCCTAGTATTAGCTAGCAGCCTCAACCGAAGACAAGCAGAAGGCAAGGTGGCATTGCAGGGGTACCAAGGTCCTCAGGGGCACCCAGAACTCCAAATACCTGGACACCAACACAGTGGGTCCCAGCCACAGACAGGGACCGAGAAGCCCTTGGGGCCCTGCAGCTCACCTGGGCACCAGAGGGCCCAAGGAACAATAGGTGGTGAGACTCGGTCCTCAGCACATCACATACCCCTCTGATCAGTGCCTCCGCCATGCCCACTGAAGCCTGGGGCACCTTGCCAAGTCCTCCGCCCAGTTCTGCCAGCCTGCTCCACCTGAGCTGCAATGGCAGCCTCCTGGAAGCACCCAGTGGCGCTCGGCCCCACCTTGATCAAGGCCTTTGCCTTTGACTCAGTCAGTGGACACCAGCACCTATCTGGGGCTGTTAGGTTCACACACACACACACACACACACACACACACACACACACACATTTGTGTTCTTCCACAGCTTCAACAGTTGAGATCATGTTTGTGGGCAGGCCAGTTGCATCTCTCCCAAGACAGGGTGCAAAGCTCACAATTCCCATATCCCCACCCCCCCTGCCACACACACACACACACCGGGGATTAAGCACTGCCAAGCTCTTTATGGCCCAGTTCCTCAACCTGCCCCCAACCAGGGTAACAGAGCTGCCCAGCAGTGGGATGCCCCTAGGGACAACGGGATGCCCCTAGGGACAACTGAGGGATGCCCCTAGGGACAACTCGACCTCCAGCAGGCCCGAAGACCAGCCCATGAGCTGAGCAAGCTACAGAAGACAGAGACTTTGCACTCCGAATGTGCATCACACGCCAAGCCTACTTCGTGAGACTGTGCTCACCAGCATCACACCACCCCAGGTTGTCAGCTGCCCATGCCTGGTCAGGCTCCAGCCAGCAGATGGCCCACTCCAAGTGGGAGCCAGCCAAAGAGCTTGCTACAGAAGCCACAGGGACAGGAACAGACACCACCCATACAGCCCAGCTGGTGCTCCGTGGACCCCATAGCTGGGCCAGGCCCGTCCCGGCACCCCACCCCCACCTCTCCACTTCCCAGAAGGCATGCTGCCAGCAAGAAACAGGACTGCCACACAGGATGGGGGCAGAGATGCATCCATGGCTCTCGGCCCCAACACAGTAAAGCACAGACTGTACTGCTCCTGCCAGCTGCCAGTGCGCTTGCTGGGGACCTTTGCAAATGGTTGACTCAGTCAAGAATGGGGCTTCCTGCAGGCCAAGAGGGTCAAGCTGGTCCTTGATCCTGTCACGATTACCAGTTAATGTCTGCGTGCACCTCTACCCATGTTGTGAGAATAAACACTCAGCTGGTGACCAGTCTCTTGACACTTTTGAGGGCATGAGGGTTCAGCAGGGGGTCCCTGGATCATGCCAACCAGCAGAAGTGGGAGATCAGCTCTGGGATGCCCCACATATGCTTCAGCAGCATGTTGACAGGGGAGAAGGCATGGCCCTGGGGGTGTCCAACATGTAGATCAGCTGGGGTGGGGGTGAGGGTCCTGTTTGTGGACCAGCAGAGACCAGAGGGGAGGGATTGGACCTTGGAGGTCCAGCATTGAACAACAAACAGTTGGGGATGTGGGGGAACCTTGTCCTGGAGTGTCCAGCATGTGGGTCAGATTAAAGAAGCCTGGCCCTAAAGGATCCTGTGTGTAGATTGGGGCAGGGGTGGGGGTGGTACACTGGGATGTACAGTGCGGACCTGAAATGGGAGTGGGGTATCTGGCCTTAAGGTGTCCTGGGTATAGACCTGCAGAGACAGTTAGGGGGAGGGGGGTGTCCAGC
The DNA here is from genome assembly GCA_004026705.1 of Nesogale talazaci. Lineage (NCBI taxonomy): Eukaryota > Metazoa > Chordata > Mammalia > Afrosoricida > Tenrecidae > Nesogale > Nesogale talazaci. The sequence continues at coordinate 7,488 of PVJH01017811.1, forward strand.
CCCAGAGAGAGGGCCCTAGGGTACCTGGAGTGGACAAGCAAAGATGGAGGGGGTGTCCCACCCTGGAATGGCATGGTCCAACAAAGACAATAAGAGGCCCCCAGTCCTGGGGTGTCCAATATGAACCAGCAGGGAGGACCTGGGGTATCCAGAGTGGACCAGTAGTGTGATAGGTAGGTTTGTTGTGCCAACATGGCCAGATAGGCAGATTTGTTGTGACATGCCAACGAACACATGCAAGATCAATTGGAAGGCGGAGATATAAATGGCTCAGCGAGCCTCGCCCTTCCTCTCTTACTCTTGGATCTTCAGATCAGCCAGCTGCTGTTTGTCCTGTGCCTCAATTAGCAAGCAACACTACCCATGAGACACCTGATCCATGGACTGTGTTGCTGTAAATTGAGGTTCCTTCAAGCCCTGTGGTTAAGTAGCTAAGAGCCACGCTACTGGAATATACATCTCCTGAACTGGGGGCTGTGGAACCCTGTCATCTGGTTGACTGGTGGCGACATGCCTTGTTTGCTGCGTGTAGCCGGAGAGCCTGAATTGCTCTACAGAGGCCTACTCGGCGGCCAGTGTACTAGCCCTCTCACTCACAGGACGTGCACCAAGCCGCTTGTCCTACTCTATAGACTAGTTGACTGTTTATTTCTTATGTTAGATATCTATCCATATAAATATACATAGATAGAATCATCAGTGCCCTGGTTTTGTTTCTCGAGAGAATCCTGTCTAACACAAGCAAGATAACAAGGGGAACAGCCAGCCCTGGGGTGCCCAGCATTGACCAGTATAGGCAGAGGGGCCCAGTCCTGGAGTGTGCAGCAGGTACTAGGAGAAAGACAGTGGAGGGCCCTGGCCCTGGGGTGCCAGCATGGGCCAGCAGAGAGATAGCCTTGAGGTGCCAGGTGTGAACCAGCAGAGAGTGCTTTTGTAATCAGCCTTTGTCCACTCCAAACAACAAAGCCATTAAGAGATGACACGCAGATCTCCTCACTAGACAGGGCTGTTGTCTCCCGAGGCACTCAGTCATTGTTCCTGCTGTTTAAGGTCCAAGACCGAGGTCAGCTGCTGTTCCCTGGTAACTCCCAAGGTCCAGGTCTCCTGGACTCATTGCTGTGCCTTTGGGGTTCTCGAAGTCCAGGTTCTGGTGTTACTGTGACCAGGAGCACAGCAACCAGTCCAAGCAGAACTGCCTGGAGGCTGGACTGCCAGGAGCCTCCTAGTCGAGCAAGCCTGCTTGCGCGAGAAGGCCAGTACACTGGGCGCCTAGTGCACTGGCACCAGCCCCACTGGACGTCAAGAGTGGGTCTCCGTGCGGGTGGCCAGGGTGTCTTCATCCAGCATCACGGGGCCCAGCTGTCCCCTGCGGAAGGCCTGGAGGAAGTCGCCGGCTGCTGCCACATAGTTGGGCTGTATGACGTTCACATTTCCTGTGGGAAGGACAGTGGAGGTGATCCTGTGAGAAGACTGGGGCCCCGGGACCAGGCATACAACCGCCAAACCACCACTACCAAGGTCCAGAAAGGCAGGGCCAAGGCCCTCTCTGGGCCCCAGCCCATCTCCCAGGGCAGCACCGCTGCATTTCAGTGTCCTCCCTGCCCACGGTCGTCCTCACTCACCAGTGCCGGAGAGCACCTTCACCTTCTGGGTCTTGCCCAGCTTCATGGCCACTCTCTTGAGCACACTCTGGATGTTATCACAGGCCCCTTCCAATCCATAGTGCTGCACATACCTGCAAGCAGACCACATCAAAGCCACACCCATGGCCCCACGCAGACCCCACCTGAGCTCATAGCACCACTACCCTGTGGGACCTGGACATGTGCCTCAGCTCATGGGGACACAGGCAGAACCTGGCCTGGACAAACACAGATGCACAGCCCAGCTCTGAGAACCCAGTACCCACACATCACCACCCACACAATCAGGAGCCACAGGTTGTGAGCCTGATGACGCACCTGGCACTGTCCCAAATGCCCCAGTGCCTGCCAACAGCTTCCTGTAAAGATTCAGCCAGAAGACTTCCATTGGAGACTGTGCTTGATCAAAAACAGAATGGCAGGACCTGACATCCCCCCAACATGCAAACCAAACAAAAGGGGAGATCAAATGTTCTAGAGACTGAACATCAGACAAAGGACAAGGATAGGCCTCATGACTCAGCAAACGGAGTTACATACAGGCTGAACTCCATTCCCACAATATGGGTCAGCCTGTCTAGGCCAGGAGACTCAGGGCGCATTTGTAGCCAGATGTAATTACCCTGTGTGCTGTGAATCCCAACTGTCCGATGCTCGTGGAGCAGAGTACATTTGATAGGGTGAGAGTTCTTGGGCCCCATCCTCTGACCAGCAAGCACTAGAAGAGCCTGGCACAGCACCAGTGAGGGGTCTTGGGGCCTGGACCCCTGCACCTATAAAGCCTGGATCTAGGAGCAGCCTGCTATCAAGAACCTTATTCTAGAGCCACCAGGCTTGCACTGGTGTCCTGCTGGGGCGAGGACAGATCTGTGTGTCCCGGCCATCGCAATGAGGCTTTGTGACACAGTACTAGCTGGGGCAGGCCTGTGCCTGCTCAGCTCACTGACAAGGTCCGCGTCCACAGCTCCAGAGACACTGCAAAGCTATGAAAAAAGAAGCTATTTGCAAACCATTTCTGACTAAGGATGTGCCTGCAGACTAAAGATCTCACACAAGGGCAAGTTCAAGAGCATCGCTCCTAAGGCTCCAGTTCATACATGCCCATGTTCACTCCAAACAAATGTGTCTGTGATCCTGGATGGATCTCTCAGTCTTGTCTGTCAGAGCACCTTCAAAAGGGAGGGGGAGGGGTGTGTCCTTCCTTCAGAAGCACCGCACAAGGATCAGTCAACTTAAGAGAGCAGGTCTTCCCGCCAGTCTCTGAGGCACAATCAAAAAGCTAAAGATGAGTAGGTGGGCCATATCATAAACGGGAAAAGTCCATGAACAAAAATGAGAGGTCAGCCCAGAAGGCAAAGGCAATGTGTGTGTGTGTGTGTGGGGGGGGGGGGGGGGGGTGGGGAAAAGAGGGGGACAATTCTAAAATGGTCATCATAATAAGATTGTCTCGAAGAACACATGGTACTGAGTGGAACAAGGCAGCCAAGACAAGGACACACCGGTCCCACATACAGGAATACAAACTCGCCAACAGTGACGAAGTAGATCAGAGAGCAGGGAGGAGGCGGGGAGGGGAGGTTACAAGGAGGCTGAGGAAGAGGGTGATCAGCCTTCAGGGAAACTGGGTGATAGGGGTTCTTCTTGCCTTGGAGATGGTGCCATTGGCACAGACATATCAGAACCAACCCGAGCTTCACTCCTATCTCACTAATGCCAAGCTGGGGGAGGGAGAGGGTGGCCACTCACCGGAAGAGCTGCTGCTTGTTAAGCACATAGAGCAGGTAGTCAGCAATGGTCTCCTCGCCCACCAAGTGGTCCAACACTGTTCCTGGAAAGCCCACCATTCCTGGATAAGCTACACAACAGCCAGCACTGTGCCCCAGTTCACCCATCAGCCCAGTTCTAGGTGCTCCAGGACACCACTCGGGCCAGCTCTATGTCCCCAGGACCCTTCAGCCCAGATCTATGCCCCCAGTAGACCCCTCAGCCTGGCCCTGACACTGGGGGCCAAAGTAGACAGGCAGCACACTCTCCTGAAGGGCCCTGGGCTGTCATCTGCCCTCACTGCTCTCTGGACAGGGAGGATGGGGAAGTCCCTCCTAAGGTGATGTGAGGCCCACACGGTTGGAAGGGGCCCAATGCCTGGTGTCCAGGAGTTAGGCTGAGCCCTCCCTGCCACCATGCGAGGGTAGCAGTCAGGGAGAAGGTCAGTTCTGTCCAGGCCCCTGTTGAATGAGGGCAGCTTACCACACAGGGCCAGTTTCAAGCCAGTCTCCACACTTTCAATCCTCGGTGCCAGCACCCCAGGGGTGTCCAGCAGGAAGACCAGAGGCCGCTCACACACCTGTGCAGGAAGGCCCAACAGGCATCTGAGACACAACCCTGCTGTGGCCACCAGGCTCAGGGTCCAGAAAGGGTGGGTTACCAACCAGTGGGAAGAAAAACCAGTACTGGACTCCTGGGTGGGAGGGAGAGACTGGCAGCCTCTAGACCTGCTGAGGAGTAGGCAGGGCGAGAAGTGCAGGAGGGGGCGGGATGTGTCATCTAAGGAGCCCCAGAAAGCACCACCCTGCCAAGGGTTGTACCTGGATTCTGGACATCACAGCTCTGGTGACCCCAGGCAGACTACCCACCCTGGTTGCTTTCCCTGCGGGACAGAAAGAGAGTCAGGTGTGCCCCGAGCACAGACACCCAGACACTGCAGAATCTGCCAGGAGCACATGGGTGTGATGCCTGGTAGATGATAGGTCCAGTCTGCACCCTCAAAGTGCCTCACAACCATAGGCCAGATATGTCATGATGCTCGGAACCCAAGAGGTTTAAATGAAAGGGAACTCGAAACTGTCAAAGGTCCAGAAAAGCCACCTTCCCCCAAGGATCTTAAAAGCAGGTGACTATAAACCCTACAGCAGATAGCGCTGGGTCCCATGTAGCCCAAGCCAGGCAGTAAGTGAGCAGAGACTGGAACCGCCCCCAACACACAGGCTGTCCTGATCTGCGCATACCTTTCCTGAGGTGCAGCCTCCTCATGGCGTTGATGAGGGAGGACTTGCCTACATTAGGGACCCCAATCACCATCACACAGTACTCCAAGTTCTGTGGAAGCCAGGAGAGCAGGATCACAGTCTCCCCCAGAGCCTGGTCTCCCAGAAGACCTGCCAATCTCAGTGGGGAAGGTTACATCCCACTCCTTCCCACTAGGGTCCTGGACCAGCAGGAGGGACAGGTGATCAGTATGACTCCCACCTCCCGGTCTGCCCCATCCAACCTCTCCTCGGTGATAACGGCAGCTGCTCCTGATCAATTCTGTGACTGCAGGGATGATCTGCGGGCAAAGGCATGTGCGCATGCAGTGAAACAGACACAAACACACACAGCAAGCACAGAGAGACAACAGGACACACACTGACCCTCACAGAGCCCACAGACAAAGCAAGGAGCACCTACCTGACCGACATTCTCATCCTTCACACAGTTGGTAAAAATGACATTTCTCCAGCCTTCTCCTTCCAAGTGCTGCAGAATTTTCTGAAAGATACAAAGCATTTTCATTTTAAATGCAAAAATCACACCATGGAGGCTGCACAGTCCACACAATCTGAGGGACCAGGCCCAAAGCTTCAGCACAATGCAGCCAAGAGCATGCAGGCCAATGAGCCTTCAAACACGTGTGTGTGGCAACACAAGCCCAGCAGCCAAGCCCCTGGGAAGCCTGTGTCACTTGGTTTGGGTAACCGTGACTCAACATGCGCCAAAGGGTCTGAGACATCTGCCCCAACTGTGGTCCAACCACGGGAAGGACGTGCATGGCCAGGACTCAAGGCTACTCTGCACCAAGGATATGGCCTGAGGCAAAAGGACACCAAGTACTTCCAAATGTACTTCCAGAGCCCAAGACCGAGAAATGCCCTGCGCTGGAGGGCAGCAGCCAGAGCAGGGAGATCTCTCACTATGCTGAGCTTTGTCCAACACTCCAACAAGAGCTCTTCCAGCTGCAGACCCTGCAATGCAGACGGCAGCCAGGGGTCCACAGGCTGCCTGCCCAGCACTACACCAGGTGCCAGTTACAGTTATCTAATCAAACTCATTAACATTCGGTAACCCTAGAAGGGCCCACCCCCTGCCCCATCCAACCCCTCCCTTGGCAACTCCCACAGTGCTCAGAGCCCCAGGGGCCAGGGTGACCTCAAGGCCGAGCTTGTCTGGGCCACTTGCATACCCACGGTGACCACTGCCAGGCCAGGTCAGCAGAGGGCATGGTACCCCAGAAGCTACCCACACCTGCTGCTCCCGGAGGTCAGCCAAGTCCATCTTGTTGAGGATGAGCAGGTGCGGCCTGAGACCTAGGGCTTCCTTAAACACAGGGTTGCGGCCAGAAAGGGGAATGTTGCAGAATCAAGGAAACACCTCAGAAACTTCCTGGCCAATCAGCTTGCCCTGCAGAGTACTCAGAAAGGGGCTTCTGACAGGCCTCTGGTCATCAAGCCTGAGCTGAGGCATCCAGTGCTGGGGAATTCACGGCTTCTTGGTGGCCAGACACTAGAAGGCACATGCTCTATCCTGTGGGCCATGGTGAACAGGCAGGGCAGTGGCATCACCAGGTTGCTCCAAAGCAGTGATGGCAGCAGTGGTACCAGCCCGGGAGGGCTCCCCAACTAGAGACTGGTCAGCTGGCCAGCATGTACTCAGGCTGGGCATCCCAGGTTCTGAAGCGGAAAACAGCAGCTTTGTCCACTCCCTCTAGAGCCCCTGACCCAAATGACTCAGAGATAGGGGGTGGGGGTCCCCAACTAGTTTAACATCTGCACAGGCACAGTGTCCTCAGCCTCTTGCTAGGGTCCCCTCCTCTAGCTAGCTCCCAGAGCCCAACCTCTGGCAGACCACTCAAAATACCCTGTAAGATGCAGCACCCCACAAAAATGCACTTGCCATTAAACCATTCCGGAGCTAGCGCAGAGCACCAAAGACCCCTCCGCCCCCTGCCTCTCCTTACACCTAACAGGCCACAAACCAGCCTTAGGGTTTCTCAAGGGCCGGGCTGCCAAGGGGCAACATTGGGAGAAAGATGCCCACTGGTTGCAGGATACTAACCACTAGTTGTTTTATTTTAAGCACACAAAACATGGGCAGTGAATGCTAGCATGAGCCCCAATGGATGATTGCAGCGAAGACATTCAAGGTCCTGACTGCTAGGCCTTGAGAGAGCTGCAGGTCAACGAGGGTGCATCTTTACCCAGCTCCTCTGAGATAAGCTTATAGGCCGCAGGGAACACTCAACTGACACCAGCACCATCATGCTGGGAGCCTCATTGTGGAGCGAAAGCAGAGCCTGAAGAGTGTGCTTCTGGCCAGGCATCAGCTGCGCCTGGAGCCCCTTCAAGCCCCCGGGGGAGGGGACACTACTGATGCATGACATCCAGACCTCACACCTGAGATTTGGATTCAATTGGACAGGATTGGAGTCTAGGGATTTTTAAGCCTCCTGGGAAATTGTATGTACCACTCAGGTGAGACCCACTGCTTTAAATGCCAGTTAACTGCCACAAGTGAGGCTGAGCTCTGTGGTGCCACTGAACCAGGTGGAGTCCAGAAAACAGGTGGGGAGAAACAAGGTGCCCCAGGAAAGGATATCCGGGCATCGTGGACCTCGATGATACAGTCCACCAGCTTCAGGCAGCTCTGCATCTTCTTCAGACCTGGAAAATAGGGTATGGACGCCTCAGGGAGCGGCCCGAGAAGGCAGACTGGACTCAGAAAGACCAAACAAACAACGTAGAGGGGTACCTCTGGGAACACCAAGTGGCCGCAGCGTAGGCTGAGTGCTGCCTTCTCTGCAGCAGCACACAGACACTGCTGGGCGGAGGGACCAGTCTCAGGTCAAAATGTCCACCTGCAGAGCCAGCCCCCAGTTGGCACTAGGTTCCTTGAATGAAGTATTTAACCTCCAAAGGTCTTGAGTCCTAGGTCTAGCCGCGTAGAGGAGGGGCTGGTGCAAGTCCTAATCACACTCTCCTCCAGCACTACACAGTCCCTACCCAGGAACCACAACAGTCAACACACTGGTCCCCAACATGGTCACAGCAGCATGTACTCAGTGCTGGTGGTGCTCTGGGTCGAGTGTCAAGCTGCTAACTGCAAGGCCGGTCCTTCAAACCCACCAGGGGCTCCACAGGTGGAGGACATGGAGAAGGCTGTCCGCTCCAGGAAGCCTTCTAAAGTCTACAGGGTCAGTCACTTGGGTGAGAATCAACTTGAAGGCAGTGAGTTTGGGGTTTGCAATACCACGTTCGGCCAGTAGCCCGCCTCAGGCAACTTCTACTCCCACGCCACCACCCATCACCTTGTCCCTGTGGGCCACCGCCTGCACAGCAGGGACGCGCTAAGACGCGGCTGGTATGTGCTGCTGGTTCTGGGAGTCTTTGCCGTGCCAGATTTCAACAATGCCCCAGAGACTCTTAGGCAGGAGAGAAACACGACTCAAAGACACATTGTAAGGGAACTGCGGAGGTGACTGTCATCTGTACTTTCACACCCACTCTCATTTAAAATCACCAGATTTTTTAACATTGATAAAGCAGGACACCATTGCGGGGGGCGGGGGGGGGGCCGTAGAAGGGGTATATTCCCTATAGTCCTTTCTCCCGTCGTTCCCTAGCTTGTCGTGCATTCTTTCCAAAAATCGGGACTTTTTAAAAACTTTTTTAAAACTCAAAAGTGGGACGTCTGGTCAGGCGTATTCTGGGCGCAATGAGTGGGACTCGTTTCGCTGCTGGGTGGGCCACAGGTCCTACAGCCTTTTAGAGACACACGTGGGGCACGACTCCGAGGTTTGGGCGAGGTCTAAGTGACAGGAGGGGCAGTGGTGCGGCCCAGGTTTCCCAGCTGTGCCGGGAAGCCCCGACGAGCTGCCGCTCCGATGCCCGCTGCCTTCCACCCGCAGCTCCGGGCGTCCCGGCCGGGGGCGACCCTGGGGTGCGAGCCCCAACCGCCGGGCCCTGTCGCCTCCCCCGCCGCGCCTCACCCTTGGCCATGTGGCCCGGGAACCAACGAGCCACGTCGCGGCCGCCCAGGTGGAAGCTCTCCCGCCAGGCGGCCCGGGCGGCGCTGCAAAGCGCGCTTGGAAACAGCCGCATGGCGCCGCCGCCCCGGAAACGCCGCGCCGCTGGCGGACGGTTCCAGCGCATCCTCCTCCGCCGGCCGGAGCCATGCCCCTTGGGTTCCGGCTCACGAAGGTTCCGCGTGCGACAGGCGCATGCGCACGCTCCCGGGCGTTCTGAGCGCGGACAGCGGCGCGCGTGGCTGGGTGTCCGCCCAGCCAGTGCCAGCAAAGCGATTCGTGACGACCTTACAGGGCGGAGTCGAACCGCAACACCTTTGGGTTTCCGAAGCTGTCGATTGTGACAGGAGCAGAGCATTATCCTTCTCGCCCTGTACAGATCTCTCCTTGCGAATTGAGTGAAGGTTTTACACCCAGCAACTCATACATTGTTTCCCCCCGTTCACCTGGTCCTCTTGGAGCCTCGGGCCTTCTCGCCTGACCCTTCTAAATGGGGACCGTGGCTAAGTGCTGCCTGTCCCTTTGCGCTCAAATAGTTGACCATGCGAAGATGTGCACACCTATGCGGGTGAAATCTGAGCCACCTGATAGCCTAGAGCCCTGCACTAGGCTGCTAACCACGAGGCCGACAGTTAGGCAATAGTTTTCCTTTTTTGCCAGCAACAGAAACTGAAGACTAGATTTTAACATTGGTAAAGCAGGCCACCATTGACCTGGGGATGGGGGGGGGTGTGTGTGTGTGTGTGTGTGTGTATTCCCTTCCCATTCTACCACCATTCCCTAGCTTGTCATGCATTCTTTCCAAAAATCAGAACTTTCTAAAAACACCACGGGACGCGGGAAAAATTGTTTAAAACTGGGACTGTCCTGCCCAAAGAGGGATGTCTGGTCACTTTAGAGTTCACTGGGGGGTTGGAATCAGCCCCTCAGCAGTAAGCTGGCATGGGAGTCTGTGGCAGTCATATGCTTATGTTAATTTTACGATTGAGATGTAGGAGTGGAATCTAGCCTGTTAATCTGGAGATAGCCATTGAGTAGCCAATGAGGCCTCTGTGTGGTCCTGGCTTTCTCCTGATACATCTGGGAAATCTCGTGATATTTCCTGGATGGAGATGAGAAACTATCTCCCCAGTTGTTGGGAGTTAGTCTCAGAGACGATGAATCAGACAAGACCAGGATGGCAGCATCTGAGGAGCTGGAGGAAAAGCCACACAGCTTTGCCCTGATGGAGCTAGACCTCTGAAGCTGGAGAGGCCTCGTGGGGACCCCTGCCAGCAATGAGTTGCTTCTGCCACCACGGAATGCTGTTGATGGACCGAGCCCCGGAAACAAGGAGCCATGGGGAAACCCCTGTCAGCAGTAGGACTCTGCACCCACTGGGCTGTGACTTCATGAATCGGAAGACTTTATAGACTGATATCAGGCATATGGGTTAATATTGGACTTATGACTTTGGACTAGGCTTAGATACTTTCTCAGTGTTCCATTCCTTTTGTATATAAACCATTCCCTTATATCTATATACATATCTATGAAATTTTTTCCTCTAGTCTCCCCGGACTAACACAGAGTGCAAGGTCAATCCCAGACCCACAGAATAACCAAGGGGGCTCTCACGAGGCTGGTTGATCACTGGGGGGGGGGGGGCATGTCAGTCCGCCAGGGGGGCTGCAAATACAGACCTACACTTTAGTCAGGATGAAGGTCCGTGATTCAAGTTTTCCATGGCCAGGGGGCACTAAATCTTTTTTTCCCGAAAAGTAGGTGGTCGGCCCAGTAAGTTTGGAGCCCTATGCTGTAGAGTTTTCTGAGCAGAGTGGAGGCACACCTCACTCAGCCTCCTTAGGGTTTCCAAGGTCGTCGGTCTTTCAAGGGCAGAAGCCCTCATCTTCCTCCCGCTGACAGTCTTCGAGGTTGAACTGCCAACCTCATGGTCAGCAGCCCAATATGACTGACAGCACCACTGTGGGTCTGAACTTCTGCAACAAGGTCAGGCTTTCTGTGGGCACATGTTCATCCTGCCTGGGGTCTTGAATTTAGATGTTTGCATTCTCAGGGATCCTGGATGAAAATACCCCATCCAAACCCATGATGCTGCACACCAAGACAGAACGCAACAGCCCCTTTCTTAGGGTTCCTGAGCCTAGAAATCTCTATGGTCTCGTCTTTCTTCCAAGAGAGGCTGCGTCAGAACCTCTAACCTCTGAGTTAGCAGTCCAATGCTTAATCCACTGTGGCAGCAGGGCACTTTCATGAATACAAAATTGTTCAATTCCAGGTTTCTGTCCCATGAAACACACAGGCTACAGTTCTTGGGTTAAGTCTGCAGGAGGAAACTGACCAGGGCAGAGGATGTGGGGTCTGGGAGAGGGAGGACAAGATGAGCAGCCCTGTAATGGGTGGGGGGTGGCCTGGGGTGGGGGGAGATGCTGAGTGACTACAACACATTTGTGGATAGAGGTGTGGGAGCTAGGAAGAAGCCTCTCACTGTGTAGCCATAGTGGCCTGGACACACACACACACACACACACACACGCACACACACCACCCTTTCATTGTCTGCAGAGGGGATCCAGTTTCCAGGTCCCAGAGCTGGGTGCTTTCCCCAGAAGTAACTCCTCCTCGGTTGCAAGGGCCCCCACCCCCACCCCCAATCTTCAAGGCTGCATCAGAGCTGTGAAAGGGTTAGGCGTGTTGGACTACACCATGGAGTTAATTTTGACCTGGTCTGTATCACCTGGCAGTCATAAGTGGGAGTCTGCTAAGTAGTGAAGGTGGGGCAGACTTGGAGGTTTAAGGTCAGTGCAGTCAGCAGGGAGCTGAGCTCTGTGTCCTGCATGCCCACTGCGAGTGCCTCATTGCTCCCAGGCCCACAAACTTGCCCTGCCCAGCTTTCCCATTAGCATCAGGCCAGCAGTCAGGGGGCAGCAATAAGGGCTCCGTGAATGTGGGGGATAGGGAGTAGGGGGAGATCCCACGACCCAGAGGAAAAAGCCCAGAATCCTGGAGTTCTCAGAAGGGAGGGGCTGAATCTTGAGAGGGTCTAGAGAGAATAAGCTGCACACTGAGATGACCTGGGGGAGTGGGGAGGGCAAGGGGTTCCAGGCAAGATAAGAGGCAAAGGCGGTGAATGGGTGGCAGTTTGGCATCTTTATGTCTGCACAGCTTTTGTGGTCTCACTTCCAGGAGACCTGTGCCTGAGCTGGGGCTCAGTTCATGGCCTCCAGACAGACAGGAGGAATCAGAACACCTGAGTTGGGGTGGTGGGGGGGTAATATCCCCCTCTCAATCTGGGACATTCTCAGCTGGGCACCAGCAAGAAGGGCCTGGGAGGGGCTCAGGCTTGGGGTGGCAGGTTCTCTGCAGCCTGGCACAGGCTGATGAGTCGCTCAGCCTCCCGCCGCCCTGACAGCAGCGCGCCATGCGTGGTGGAGTAAAAGGTCCGGTGTGTGGCTTCCCCAGCAAACAGGATCTGGAGCTGCAGAGAGAGGGGCCGGGTCTGAGGAACATGCCAGCTTGTCCCTGGGGGCTGCAGAGAGAAAGGCCTGCTAGACAGGAAGCCTTGGAGGACAAGGGCCAACACAGTCACACACGAAGCAAACTTGACCATGCAGTGAACTGCAGTTTCCACATGGAAAGGCTTGGGCAGAGCGTCTGGCCAGGGAGAGCATCTGGCCACAGAAAAGAAAACCTCAAGAGCAGGTATACCCCGTTGCACCCCCTCCCCATCCTTGAGGGGGAAGAACAGTGCAGTCCCGGGCAGCACTTGAGAGCCCTTCCAGGGTGGACATGGGAAGGGGCTTTGTGCTACCAGGGGCCACAGAATCCAACACTGGGGTCCCCACCACTGTGCTGCTCACGAACATCTCCTCTCAGGAGGGTGATGGTTCAAAACACAGACTACCCTGTGGCCGTCTGCTGCCCGAAGTCACCCTTGGGGCATCCAGGTCAGCGTGGGCTGTGCTGTCCTGGTTGCGGTGGCCCACCAGCATGGATCCAAGAGTCACCGCCTCCCCAGTCCTGGTGTACAGCAGGTTACTCCACCAGACAGCCCTCCTCCCAGGCGCTCCTTGTGAGAAAGCAGCAGCAGACAGCTCCCCCCAGGACTGCAGCCCCGAGCCCTCTGCAGCTGCTCTGCCCAATGCTGAGCCCCCTCGCCAGAGGACTGGATTTGATGGGTGTAGCTGTGTAACAGACGCCGCCTCTCTTGCCACCAGAAAGATTGGTGGGACAAGCCCACCAGCTGCTCTGCAGAGACCCAGGCAGCAGTGGGCTCCCAGGGAGACAACAGCCTCAGAGCCCTAGGGGGCACTCTCCGACCCACCAGATCTCCACATGGGCACTGCAGTCTACCCCATGGCCATGGCTTTCCTGCTCTCAAGTTGGGGCAGGCTCTGGGCAACTGTGGCAAGAGCAGACAGCTGGGCTCTACCTTCCAGGGCCAGGCCACTGGGCTCAGCAGTCCAGTGTGGCCACCTGCTGTGAGGAAACCTGTGTCATCCCTCACCCCCACCCCACTCGACTGTCCCAGCCCCAGCAGCTCCAGGTCCCAGGTACTGAGCCCGGATATGGAGCTGAAAGTTGGGTCCCCTCTGTGCCGTGTCTGACCTGCAGAATGTATCACTCGATACAGCATCCACCTCAGCACTGTGTGGGGGCCTGTTATACAGCAGCCAAGACTGGGTATGTTTCCAGACATGCACAAGCCCCACATACACAACTCCACACACTCACAGCCTCACAAATTCACGCTCACACACACATTTCCACTTGATTATGTACTCACTCATGCAGACAACTCTACACTCTCACACATACAGCCACTCAATTCCCCACACTCAAACCACACAACCCCACACACTCACAACCTCATGGTAACTCTCCATATACTTACAACTCCAAACTCACATTCATGCTCATACACATTCCCATCCGCCTAGGTATTTGCTCATATACACTCTGACTGTTCTCAAGTCTGCACACTCATGCACTCACACAGACACACTTCCAACTCACTCTCATACAGTCAGTCCACACACAATTCCTGCAAGTATGTGCACACTCACGCTCACTCACTCACACCCCCACACACATACATGCACTCACACTCACAGCTCACACAGGCTCATTCTAATAAACTCTGTCTCACGGATAATCCCCCCCTCTCTTTCACACAAAGAAACACCACTTCCCCTCCCAGTCCATGTGTGAACAGTGTTTGCAGGACAACAGGTCAGGAAGCACCGCAGGGCAATCAAACGACATCTCAAGAGAATATCTGGGGAGGGTGGGGAGGAGGTTTGGAGAATGGGGGGACAGAATGTTGAAGGCTCCAACCTCTTATCTTCTATACACAGAGAGCGCAATCAAAGATTCTGAAAGTTATCAAAGTTGCCAAAGCAGCAAACTGAACAGAGGACAAGACAGCTGGGCAGGCGCTGCCAGTGCTGTGGGCAGCTTGTGTGCCCTCCTGCATATGCGCAGCAGCACTGCAGGGGCTGTTTCTGGTTTCCTCTCAAAGGCTGCCCTTACCATTTGGAGATGCACACCAGCCTGCCTGCCGGGAATGTGTCATGTCACTTAAAAGCAGTCTGGGCCTCAGGCCTGCAGTGAGATGGCAGCTGAAGCTGGACACATTCCTCTCTACACCATGCACAGCTCACGATGAGTTGAAGTGGCAGTCTTATTTCAAGTGGCAGAATGAATATGTCATTGGGGGTAAATTAAAAGGAAAGGACTGCTAACATAATAGTGCTTCTGCTGGAGCGGGGGGAGGCCCGGCCTGTGGGGCTTTGTTAGCCAGCAGTGTGAACTTTCTGGCTCTTTAACCATGTCCTCGTACCATACACTGAAAATACAAAACACTCGAAAACATTAATTTTAAAAGAAAATTGGACTCAAGAGTCATGATCCCAGCCCCCTGTGGCTCCCATGCCTCCTTGTTCACAGTCTTTCCTAGTTGGAGATTTGGGGGTGTCGTCTCACCTGGGCGTCCCCGCTGGTTGCAGGAAGGGGCTGGGCCAGCAGGTCAATGTCTTCCCCAGTGCTGCCCACGGCCACGTAACTGTAGGAGCCCCGGGTGTACGGGGCACTGTGCCAGCGAGAGCGCAGCACACTCCGAGGGGCAGGGAGTTGGGGGTCCCCTGTGCCAAAGAAAAAAGCTGGGTAAGCCACACACAACCCTGCCACCATGCTCTGAGGACTAAGCAGTTTCTTCCGGGGAAGGAAGCCCCAGAGCGAGCGAGGAGCTAGCTTCGCACCAGACACACAGACTGGGGGCACACAACCAACCAGCCAGATGGCACCCGGGGCGCTGACATCCTCTCCCTGGGCTTTGCTGGGGCCCCAGCTGCTCCCTCAGCAAGGCCTGGCTGAGGGACGACCATGTCAGTTCCTAGGGGACAGCGCTGGTGGTGACGCCTGCAGATGCATGGAGCCACACTGACTGTGTTTCCCTGCAGGCACCAGCAGGGTACTCAGGGATGCATACCTGTCACCCTCCGAAGGACCTGGGTGAGAGACTGAAGGACCTCGTCATCAGACAGTGTCTCCATGAACTCGGACTCGAGCCCTGCGATGAACCCACAAAGGACATGCCCGGACCTGCAGGAATGGCAGGCGGGAGGCAGGCTAGGGTGGGTCCACCAAAGTTTATGTTTTGTCCAACTCCCCCACCCCCAGATATGAACAGACTCCTGTTCCCATGTCTTCCATGCTCTACAAGGCCCAGCTTTTGACAGAAACTCATTCTCAACCTTCCAACACATGAAGCACACCTCCTATGTCCCAACACGTCTTTCCCCACTCCTCAACCGTGCAGAAACCTCCCACCAGTCTCGTGAGGTGGGGGGAAGGTGAGGATGAGGGCCAGTTACCAGGGCTTTGGGGTGTTCCTGACCCTCCCTCCTGGACAGAACCCTCCCCCAACACCTGCTCTGTTCCTGCAGCACGCACCCAGAATGGGGCAGGACCAAGAAGCCACTGAGCTTCCTGACCCAGGCATCGGGGGCCTGTGGCGTAGCAGCTTCCAGCGGCGATGAGCCCTCCCACACCAGCTGCATGCTCTCGCAGTCAGGCCCCCAAAAGGGCTGCTCGAACTCCAGGAAGATTTTATTGTTGGTTCCAAAGCCCAGCTTCCTGATGGCGTCTGCTTTCCCGGGGGGCAGCGGTGGCTGGAAAAAGGTGTCCAGATGCTCTTTCAGAAAGCCTGCAAGCCACAGTGGGATGTGACTGACCTGCGGGAGTCTTTTAAACCCAACTCCACACGCAACGTGGCCCCCACCCCTGGCCCAGCAAAGGGACTGGAGACTCAGGGCCAACTCCTTCCTCCAAAGACAACGATTCACTCCAGGCCCCGTGACCCCAAGCAACAAGGGCACCCCAGAGGTCAGTACTGCACCTGTGGGCCACCACAGACACCCTGGTCCCCACTGGACAGGCAAGGATGGTGAGCAGCTTCTCATCCCTGAGTCCTCCGTGTCATCCTCTACAAGTCACCCAAGGAGGACTTAGTTTAGAGCCCAGTTACCTTAAAGGTTTTCCCTAAAAGTTATTTAACAACCGGCATGCCAAACAAACAATAGCGAACCATAAGATGAAGTATTTGCAGCGCTCTGAGGAGTCAGTTAGGACATCTGAGCAGCACAGCCAAACACGAGGGCCAGGGAGACAAAGTTGGGTGCTCCTGATGTAGCCCCATCTGTCCAGGCGGCAGCCCTGCACTTTCCCTACAGAAACTAGAAACTGACCCCACTGTCCGTTCCCAAGTGTTTGTGAATTACTGGAAACACCATGAGAAAGGGGGAAATGAAACCCACCCACAATCCCATCAGCAGTAAAACCGATGGGTGCTTCCAGCCGTGTCCCAAAGCCACCTGACAGCAGAAAGACACAAAACAAAAAGCCAAGCGCATCACACGCAGGAGGAGATGGCAGGGTGTCTGCTCAGCACAACCGTCCACAAGCCCCCGTGGAGCGGAGCATGCAGACCCGAGACCACTGGCTTTTCGGGTGGCCAGCTCAAGATCCCAGTGTTGGCTTAGGCACTTGCTAGCTTTACTAACCTGAGAACTTAAATCTCTCACCTCTGTAACAGGCTGGCAAGAATGTGCATAGGCAGGCCCAGCACTGTATCACACCCCGAGGGGGTCAGAGGTCAGTGACAGCCCCTGTCAGGCCTATCAAGTCCAGGGTTTACCCAACTCTCAAACTCTGCCCCCTGGACTTCCACCAGCAGCACCTGCTCCAGCATTTGATAAGGCAATGTAACTCCATGCACACACCGACATGGTGCTCACCTGGACACCTGGCTGCTCGGGTCCTTTTCTTGTCGCCTCCACAAGCCCTCCCCTTTCTGATGACCTCCAAGTAAGCACAAAGTCACTTACACCCTCTCTTACATGTGTTGTCTAACTGAAAGTCTCCTCCAGGCGGGAAAACGGTTGTTGCCCAGCCTCTCAGAGGATGAGGTGTGAGCCCACCCAGGATTCCTTGGGAGGGAGACTGGGCAGTACACTTCTGGACTTGCCCCCGAAAGCCCTGCATCTTGCACAGCTTGGTTCTGACACACTCCAGGCCCCAGAGTCAGGGTCACTTCAAGGATGACAGTTCCAGGCCCACCTGGAACCCCTAACAGGAGCCAAGCCTCAAGAGCTGGCAGACCAGGGCTGGCAGTGCCAGGTATACAAGTGCCTACCCTCGTGAGCGCTGTTCAGCCTTACCGAGGGGCACCGTGAGGACGACGTGGTGGGCCAGGAAGCAGTCCCCGTCCTCGCACTCCACTGACACTGGCAGCGTCTCCCCAGGCAGTGTCTCCTCCTGGAAGGCCCCGTTCCAGTGGATTGTCTTCACTGGCTTGTTGAAGATCAGCACGTCCCTGGGCAAGGAGGCTGCCAGGCGGCTCGTAAGGCCCTCGTAGCCCCTGAGGCACAGGAGGGCATCTGGGTAAGAGCAGAAGGTGGAGGGGTGCTGCCTGAAATAAACCTACAGACCCCCTCAAACGGTTTGAATACCAAACCATCTGCTCCGAGGGACCCCCAACGTCCTCCTGACCTGCAGCACCTGGCTCTGCCAAAAGGGGTCGCCACGCCACCACACTCCTGAGTGCATTCCCCTGCATGCCTGGCGGTGGCCACACCCCCACTGAAGGCCTGAGCTGGGGTGTGTGGTGTGCACTGCAAGAATGTTAAGTCGTCTAATGGGAGGGTTAGAGTTGCTAACAAAGACATCCATCATTTCTAAGAGAATGAAGGAGGTTTGGGCTGGCAGAGAGCCCATTGAGACACACGAGGAGTCACCTGGGGGGGCCTGGCAGGCGAGTCCACCGCAAGGGTCCCTCAGAGGCCTGGGACAGCCACCCTGTCTCAGGAGAGGAGCTGTGTGGCCCAAGCCCCTCACTCAGGCCTTGGCACCTGAGCAACCTTGGGAGTGTGGGTGGAAGGACCACCCTCCCTTCTAGGAGCCGCTTTCTCTCCAAGGTGACTCTTCCTCCAGAAGAAGCAAAACCAAGGGCTGGGCGGGCTGGGAAAGCTTCTCTGGATCAGGGAGAACAGGCAGCCTTTGGGTCCAACAGGCCCCCCCACAACCAGCGGCCCAGGCTAGCAGACCAAAGTGGAGACGGTGGGCAGAACTGGGAACATGAAAGAGGCGGGTAGCCAGAGATTAGAGAAGGAAGGATTGGCCTTGGGTGCACAGAGGCAGACAGGGACGGGGCAGTCCTGGGGGCATGGGGAGAGCAAGGGGGTTAGCCCTGAAGGCACAGAGGCAGCTGGAGCTCGCGGGGCGGCACTGTGTCCATGACTGCTAGAGTAGGACTCAGCGAGGTGGCTAAAGGGCTCAGATAGGCACATACCCCTTGAAGGTGCAGTCTTGCCCAGGAAGCATGGTGTACTCTCCGAAGGGCCCCAGAGCGACCAGGTCCATGCTGTGGGTGCCGCTCACACAGCACTCAAGGTTGATGAGGCTGTTGAGGAGGGCCAGCTTGAGCTGCCTGGTGTCCTGGTCCTCAGGCCACTCGGCCACATGCCTGCCGAGCTCCTGCCTGAGGAACTCACCCACGCTGGGGACAGGGGGCTGGGCCGAATGCAGGAAGTCCCGGGTTTGGTCCAACAGGGCGTAGAACAGCTCAGCCATCTCCACCACCAGCTCAGGGCTCACCCTGCGGCCGGAACTGGTATAGGACACAGAGGGCAGGCCCAGGTGGCCCCCCAGTTCCACCTGCTGGCTCTCCTCAGAGAGCTCCTTCTCCCCCAGCAGCCCGTACTGGGCGGCCAGCTGGAAAACAGGGTTGCCTTGGGAAGGCCCGTGGATCCACTGGGCACCCATGTCCACCACACCACCTGAAAGGGCCAGGGACACAGTCTGAGATCCTATCCCAAGAAGGTTGCCCCCCCACCCCCGCCCCCCGGGGGCAGGAGCTCCCAGGAACGGCCAGGCTGGGGGCAGAGGGGGCTCCCTGCGGGAGGTACAGAGTGCCCTCCTTCCCCAGTGCCTGGCTATTTTGGAGGTCCAGCGGCTGAGTTTTGAGGGCCCAGTAAGTCGAGCAGATTAGATGGGCCCGGGGCTGGGATTGCAGCTCAGCTCCGGGCCGCTTGGCGGTGGGGTACAGGCTGAACCCAGCGCCACTTGAGTTCCGGGCGGAATTCCAGGGAAGGGCCGTTACCGAATTGGCTCTCGGAGCAGATACGGCCGCCGGCACGGGCGGTGGCCTCCAGGACCCGCACGTTAGAGAAGGACGGGTGGTGGCAGAGCTTCTGCGCGGCAGCCAGACCCGCGATGCCGCCGCCCACCACCAGCACCCGCAACCCGCGCCCTGGGGCCTCCGAAACGCCACCACTGGAACCCGACTGCATGGCGTGTCACTTCTGGAGGTCGGGGGCGTGCGGGGCGGAGCCGGAGGGACGCGGGGCGGGGCCATCTGGGGGCGGGGCAGGAGGGGCGTGGGGACCCTCTGGGCTGACCTGGCTCATGGGTGTTGGAAACATGGCGGAAGCCGCTGACACCAGCGCCCCCTCGTCCCACAGCCGGGCTCAGATAAGCCCAGCCGGCGCCTTCATCTTCATACTCCTTCGCCTGAGGGCCAGGGCGCCAAGCCCTAAGTCCCACGAGGTGCGGTGGGTGCTGAGCTCGGGGGAGTGGGATACAGTGCAGGCAGCGTGCGGCTGTGCGTGTCTGTAGGGATGTGTTCACGTGGTCTCCACGAGTTTGCGTGTGTTATCTGTCCGTACTGGGCCTCAGCTCATAGGGGCCCCACGCACAACAAAACCAGACCCGAGCCTGTCCAGCGCTTAACTCGCAGCTCCACCTGGGCTCGTCCTCGAAGGCGGCGTGAGGAGGTCTAGGTAACCGGGTAATGGGTCACTCGGATGAGTGCTCTGGAGGCGGGCGGGAGCTCTGGGTTGAGGAGCTCCAGGTGCCCCCAACAGCCGTGAGTTAGGCCGGTGTCTCAAAACCACTGCCTGGCAGTTCTGCCGACTGCCCTCCGCAGGATTGGCGGCCCCACGGGTGGCCCTGCCCCTTCGATGCGTTCACATTCCACAGGACGGCGAACTCTGAAGAGCCCCGGCCTGCGGCCCTCTAGCACAAAGGCAACTTTCCTCGTGTCTGACCCTGGCCCTGCCCAGCGTCTATAATCGAGGGATCTCCTGACCCGCAATCGCCAGGCCGATCTTGGCTCCAGGCCCTTGAGCTTCCCGCCTCCGCACCCAGCCTGAATCGCGTCCCCCGCCTCCTGTAAGCCGGTCCCAACCTCGATTCTGGCTCCAGAACCTGGTTACTCTATCCCCAGCCAGGGTCCCACGCCTCGGTCCAGCTCCCCAACTCTCCTACAGCCCCCCACATTCCATCCCGCGCCGTCCGCGAAGCCCCGCCCCCAGGTTCCATCCCTCCCCCAAAGCCTCGCAGCTCTTCCCCTGAGTATATCTGACGCCCCCACTCCCGTAACCACACCCCCAGCTTCCAACCCGTTCGGGGCCCTCTTGCCACACCTCCAACCTAGTCCTGGCTCCAGCCCGTGGAGCCCCGCCCCCAGCTTCGGCCCTGCCCCTCTCAAGGTCTCGCGATAGCCCGCCTGGGGGCGGTGCGAGCCCGGAGTGGCTCAGACAGTGGGCGTCTCCACGGGGAGGGGCTGCGCGGGCTAGGCGTCCGGACTGTGCCATGGCTGCCCTGCGTGTCCTCCTGCCCCGTGTCCGCGGGCCGCTGCGGCCCCGGGCCAGCTGCTCGGTGCTGCGCTCCTTTGCCTCGGGTGAGCAGGGTGGGAGGTCACAGACCACCAGTTTGACCCCAGGGCTCACTTTGGCCTGCACCGCGCCTTAACCCCGGCGGCCTCCACCGCCCGCAACCCGAGCGCCCAGCCCTGTGGGAAGGGAGGCCCGAGTGGGGTCACCCCCTCATGTGGCCACCTCAGCGTTTGTGGACCTGCGCAGCGTCCCCCACGTGTTCTGCGTCCCTCACCCCCTCTTGGGTCTGTGATGAACACTTGCTCCTCCACCCCCACCCTAGTGCCCCTGGGGACGCCGTGCTGGAGGGACCTTGGGCAAGTCCCGCCCCTCAGCCTCAGCCCCACCCCTTGGGGGAATGGATATCTCCTGCCTTTAAGATACAGACTGTAGGGCTGAGCCCCGGTGGCGTAGTGATTGTGCGCGGGACTGCGGCCCACTGGGACGGAGGTTCAATTCTAGCAGTGGGGCTGGGCCTCCTACTCCCACCACCGGAGAGCAGTGATGCCCCCCAAAAAAGATACAGACTGTAAATGTTTTCTCAGCCTCTGCCCTTCCCAACCTGCTGCCACCTGCCCACTTTAACCTCCTCTCTCTCCAAGCCTTTCCCCTGCCCCCAGGATGGCTCAGCTGGTCGCTTCATCTCAGGACTGCCCACTTTGAACTAGCCCTGCCGACCTTTGTGCTCCCCACTCGACTGCCTCACCAACGTCTGTTGGAAGGAGAGCACGTGGTTGTGTGACACATGGTGGGATACGCTTGTAGCGGGAGGGCCAGGTGACTACTGCTTTGTGCCCTGGGTGAAACTAGTGGCACAGAAAGCATACACTGTGGGACCCAGACGATACCACAGCCACAGGGACCGCAATGGTCTCCCAAGTGAGCAGTGCCCTCTACCTCATCTTCACAGGTGGCAACTTGGAGTACATCACCTCGGAGAAGACAGGAAAGGGTGGCAGTGTGGGGCTAATCCGGCTGAACCGTCCCAAGGCACTGAACGCACTGTGTGATGGCCTCATGGTGGAGCTGAACCAGGCACTGGAGGCGTTTGAGGGGGACCCAGCTGTGGGTGCCATTGTCCTCACTGGCGGGGAAAAGGCCTTTGCAGGTGGGGAGGCTACAGGGGGCATGGGCGATAGGCAGGAGGGAGTGGTGCAAGGCAGGCTTGCACCTGTGGGAGCCAGGCTTGGCCTGGAGTCCTGGGTGTGCCAGGGGAGGCACACTGCCGGGCTGGGAGAGTGCATGTCCACAACCCCGATGGGCATGCAGCCAGTCTCTTCCACCAACTGTCGGGAGCCATCCAGCAGACATGCTTGACCTGGAAACAGGCCGGATCTGCCTGAACTCTGTTGCAGTCTGTTGCCTGAGGTTCCTAGTTATGCCTCTACACACGCTTGGTGCACCTGACACCCCTGTCCACCAGGTGTTGAGGGACAGGTAGGCCCTACACTTGGGGATTCCTGAGTGTCTATACCTGCTTCCTAGCGGGAGCTGACATCAAGGAGATGCAGAACCGGACGTTCCAGGATTGTTACTCCACTGGGTTCCTCAGCCACTGGGACCGAGTAGCCCGCACCAAGAAGCCCGTGATCGCGGCCGTCAATGGCTACGCAGTGAGTGCCACTCTGTGCCGCCCGCCCCCCCCCCCCCCCCCCACACACACATTGGGATGGGCTTGGAGTCTGGGTGTGTAAGGTGCCCCTCTGCGTTACCCTCTTCCTGTCCCCGCAGGTTGCGCCCGGTACCTGGATATATAAAGTGCCAGGTTTCTATTGACACTGAGTGTGGTTTCCAGGCCAGCAAGTGTACCTCCAGGTCCCTGTACTGGTTGACCCAGTTCTCCAAGGCATTCACCCCTCCAGGCTGTCTGAACTGTTCATGATGTTTGGCCCTTTGTGCTCCTGTGAGCTTCAGTCCTCAGAGCTGCCATCCAAAAAGCAATTGCCGATAGCTAGATCCCACATCCTGCCTGTTGGTAAAGGAAGTGTTCTTGGCACGCAGCCAGCCCTTAAGCAGCCCCTCACTCAACAGTACTCAGTCTGAGGGAGCACACAGAGTGAGAGTCAAGCCCTGTGGCCAGCCTGCCTTTCGGTCTCATCCTGGCAGCAGCATTGGGCCCACAGAGCAGCTCTCTGACTGGACTCTGTGTCCACAGCTGGGCGGCGGCTGCGAGCTGGCCATGATGTGTGACATCATCTATGCAGGGGAGAAGGCGCAGTTCGGGCAGCCTGAGATTCTCCTAGGAACCATCCCAGGTGAGCAGGTGCTGGCATCGAACGTATGCCTTCCAGGTGCCTCCCCAGCGCGCATGTTGACCCCTACAGGTGCACGGTGTCCAGCAATGAACCAGCAGGCATCTGGCTCAGGAGTGGAGTGTGTAGCCCAGCGCCCTTATCAGCCACCCTCTGGGCCAAGGGGTGGGGAGGTGCCACCTGGGCAGTCTAGCTTCAGCCCGGAGGCCTTTTCTGAAGAACCAGGAAGCATGTGTGGCAACCTGACAGGAGCAAGCCTCTCACAGGGTCGCCCCTGCTGTCCTTGGGGTCCAGATTCTGGAGGCCAGCGGGCCCAAGCACCGCGAGCAAGCATTTGTGCAGTCTGAGTCTGCCCAGGAGCTGTTGGGAAGAGGCCCAGACCAGGAGTGCTGAAGATTTCTAGAACAGAGATGAGGAGAACCAAGGAGAGGCATGGGTCTGGGACGTGGACAAGTGACTAAGTGTGGGAGAACTGCCAGGCCAGAGCAAGCTTGTACCTCAAACTGACTGCTTTTGGGGTCCTTGCAGGTGCCGGGGGCACACAGAGGCTCACTCGGGCAGTTGGGAAGTCACTAGCCATGGAGATGGTCCTCACCGGTGACCGGATCTCAGCCCAGGAGGCCAAGCAGGCAGGTGAGCAGGCAGCCCCACACTGCAAAGGAACCAGCGGGCACACGACTGAAGGAGCGGTGTGGGGGGTGGGATCGCTAACTTTACTGGGGAAGAGGACTCAAGATCTACAGCCCTACCTGGTTCTTGAAAGGCAGCAGTCAGACACGCACACCCCTCTCGCCCCCCAACCTTACCACTAATTCCTATACCAACCGCCCCTCCCACTCTGCTTTGTTGGCTTCATCAAATTAGTCACACACAGTTCACAGGCCATATTCACTGTTAAGGGTTTATTAAGGAAGTAACAGGTCACAATTCAGGGCCAGGGGGACTGAGCCCCGGTGGCGTAGTGGTTGTGCACAGGACTGTGGCCCACTGGGACAGAGGTTCAATTCCAGCAGTGGGGCTGGGCCCCCTACTCCCACCACCGGAGAGCAGTGATGCCCGCCCCCCCCCAAAAAAAAAAAACAGGGCCAGGAAAGACTCAGGATACAGTTCTTCAGGCAGGACAACCTCTTCTCAGCCTTTCATATGGCCAGCCTCTTCTGGTCCTCCTGGCCTGACTTCTGCCTCAGGCAAGCTGTTCCCGAGTTCTAGCTACTCATTAAGTTTCCAGAGGTGCCCCTCCCACCACCAGCCCCTGTCCACACCCAAGACACCCTCTCACTGTGCTCTCGTGCTGCTGCTGCTCATCATCCCTGGTGGCACCACTTTGTTTCGGGCCTCGAAGGTTCTAGGTGCGGAGATCCCAGGTCCAAAGGACAGCAGCTCTGCCAGGCTGAGAGAGAGCCTGATCTTGACCGCCTGTGTTTTTTCAAGCAGGAGCACTTTGAGAAAAAAAAATTTTTAAGTAAGGTATGTAGGCTTTCAGAAAAGTACAGATAAATGTCTTAGTTTTACTCAAAATGATGTTTTAAATTTCTATCTGAAAAAATATTTCTATCTGAAGTCGTGCAAATCAGAAATGTCAGCACCACCTTTTTAAGTCACTCCCACAAGGTACAGAAAGAAGCAGGGCACCCTGCACCACTCAGACCCACTGAGCAAAGCCTCAAGGTTGCTGCAGGCTCCGCATGAGGCCTACCCCCAGCGGTCCATGGTCTCTTTCGTTGCCTCATACATTGTCCTGGGGGTTCTATGAGTTCCACTGCAGAGCATGGCCAGAGGCCTGCTGACTGGCCAACATGCTCCTGAGACCCTGGCACCCTGAGGCACAGGGCGAGGTGGCAGTGCCCCTGCCACATGGCACCCACCTTCTCTGTTCTAGGTCTGGTGAGCAAGGTTTTTCCTGTGGAGACCCTGATTGAGGAAGCCATTCGGTGTGCAGAAAAAATTGCCAGCAACTCTAAAATCGTGGTAGCGATGGCCAAGGAGTCAGTTAGTGCAGGTAAGGCTCTGTGGCGGGGGGGGGTGGGGGGGGGGGGGGCGGGCTCTGCAACCCAGGCGGACTACACATCCAGTGTCCATCCCAGTGCTGTGAGCATCCTATGGTCCCAGGACCCAAGAACAACATCCTGAAGCCATGTGCTGTGAGCATGTGGGGACCGTCAGCTCTTTCCATCTGGAGATTTTTCCTTCTGTCTGTCCATGTGACAGCCAAGAGCTCAGACCTACCACAGTTCCCATCTGCCTGGGCCCCCATCTCATGTGCGTTCTGGTGCAGTGACCAAAAATCTGGCAGCCTGGTGTATATGGACCGGTCACTGACTTTGGAAAATGAGTGTGTTCTTGGGCTAGCTCCATCACCCCTGGAGCCTGAAGTTGGAGCAGCTAATGTTTGTGACTTCGCTCCGAGAGGCAACCTGCACATATCCAAAACCCAGTGCCCTCAAGTTGATTCTGACTCACAGTGTCCCCAAAGGACAGAGTGGAAGCGTCCCTGTGGGCTTCAGACTCACTCTTTAAGGGAACAGACAGCCTCATCTTTCTCCCGAGGAGCAGCAGATGAGTTCAAACTGCTGACTTTGTGCATAACAGCTCAGCTTATAACCCCCTGCACTACCAGGGCTCCCAGACCTGCATGCTCTGCGTGTTCCATAGACCCTGGCTGTAGCGATGGTTGAAGGCACCTTGTAGCTCAGTTCCATGTCACTGGGGTTATATGTGGATTAAAAAATACTGTCTGTGTGGGGCTGAGCCCCGGTGGCATAGTGGTTGTGTGCAGGACTGCAGCCCACTGGGATGGAGGTTCGATTCCAGCTCCATGGAGCAAAGGCTGGGCCTCCTACTCCCACCACCAGAGGGCAGTGGTGCCAAAAAAAAAATACTGTCTGTGGACCCTCTTGTCCCTCGGGATGAGGCCCCAGCTCTGCCTGGTCTGACCAGGCAGCTGCCAGCCCTCTGTGGGCAGGGATACCCCAGTTGCTGGTTCTGAGGCAGTCTCAGTGGGGGGACTGGGAAATGGGGGTGAACCAAGGAGGGCAGGGAAATGGAGCAGGAATGGGCTTGCTGTAATATTTCAGATCCCAACGGAATTGGCTGGTGAGTGTAGGAGAGTGAGAAAGCGCTAGCTTTGCCAGTTGAGTCCCTAACACCCAGATTTTCTCCCCCAGCTTTTGAAATGACACTGACAGAAGGAAACAAATTGGAGAAGAAGCTCTTCTATTCAACCTTTGCCACTGTGAGTCCATGACGCTCTCCACAAAAGCTCCTGGCCTTCCCTCTGACATGGCCCTGCAGCACCTCCTCCCTTGGGCCAGTCCCAGAAACTCAGGTCTCGCACCTGGGAACCTCACTCGGGCCCTAAACCCTAGTTTAAGGAGTCTTGGTAGTGTACAGGCTCTACATTGGGCTGCTAACCCCAAGGTCAGCAGTTCCAACCCACTGGCCGTTCTACACGAGGACGAGCTTTGTATTCTATTCTCTTCTCTTTGGGGTCACTGTCTCTGAAGTCCCCAGGACCAGTTCTACCCTGACACTGGGAGTCTGCATCCCCTCAATGGCAGTGAGTGACGTGTTTCCCTAGGACAGGTCCCATGCTATCATAACCGAACTCTAAGAGCAGTCAGCCCCAGGACCCTGCCAGTGCCCTGCTTGACATGACAACCCAGTTCCTTAGTCATTAGCCGAGCTTCTGGTGTCTTGTAGCAGGACTGAAAGTAGATGGTTTGGGCTCTGCAGGAGAGTGAAGATGGCATGTGTGCACATATGTGCAAGCATGCAAAAGAAAGGGCATGTGCTGTCAACTGCCCCAGCAGCACAGACACTGCCCTGTGTCAGCTGAACAAGGGCCAGATGGGAGGACACCAGCGCCCCTCTAATGTCTCTCCCATCAGGATGATCGCAGAGAAGGGATGACCGCCTTTGTGGAGAAGAGAAAGGCCAACTTCAAAGACAAGTAGAGAGAGCCTCCTCGGATCTCGGTGAAAGGAGGGGAGGTGCCCATCAGCCTCAGAAGTAAATAAACCCATGATGAACCACGTTCCACCCATTTCTCAGCGTGCAACTGCGCCGTGGGGCCTCCCAGCTGTGATCGAGAGGCCTCAGAGTGCGTATCTGTGCGTGCTTGACTTCAGAGACTTTGTACACATGGCACGTTGCTTACATGTAGGGTTGTGTGACTTGGTCTGCCCGGGTGGCCTGTGCCGAGGGACGATCACTGGCAGGCTCCCACTGAGGAGGCGAGTGGCCAGCCAGTCTCCCCAAGCTCACACGCACTTTCTTCTGGTTTTCTGTTGTGAGTGATCCCAAGCAGAGCAAGGGTCCCATGTGAGGGAGCCCTCCACACTCCCCATGTGCACACCCATCGGAGCTTCTCACTCTCACGGTCTCTGACCAGCCTTCCACATGCAGGTCCCCAACCACATCTGCCGCCGCCGCCGTCTTTGTAGCACCTCCGTTATGACCGAGGGATCTCGTGCCTCAGGGACTGACTCCCCTTAGTGGCTTCTCAGGCTGCCCTGGGACCATGATGGTGACCCCACAGTGGATGTCTGACCACTAGTGCCTCCCTTTAATCCAAGCATGTCTGAGGGTCCTGAGTGGGCCTGCTGCACTGGGGACCACCCAGGTCATGTCATGTGTGTCCCTACACACACACACACACACACACACACACTGATCAGCACTCTTCTGGGGGTGAGGCCAGCCAGAGGACAGCTGGGGTCTCAGCGGGGGCAGAACCCATGTAGGAAGGGCAGCCAACTGGACACCATTTGTCTGGAAACCAAGAACAGACCGAGAAGCAGTTGGAAAGTTGGCAGAACTCTGCATTCTGGCCCAAGGCTATGTCCTCTCGAGGCCTGGGAGAGCCGTATAGGCTAAAAGTACAGTTGCAGGGCTCAGACCAAGGTGCTAGGAGTCTGTCTGCAGGCACCTGGCAGGCCTGAGAAGGAGGTCTGGGGGCTTATCAAGTGGTTGGCTGCTAATGGCAAGATTGGTGGTTCAAACCCAGCAGCTACCCTGGGGAGAAAGGTGAGTGCCTGCGTCCATACATTTCTGATGTCAGATTGGACTTGATTGCATTGACTGAATTGAGGTTACAGGACCCACACAGTGCTTGATAGGCACAGCAGGCTGTGGATCTGCCCCAGGGCAGAAGCCCAGAGGAGACAGATGTGGCCATAAGGGTGTCTTAAGGTAAGTGAATGAGTGTGTCCTATGGGGCACCATCTAAGTAGATTCTAGAATTAACGCACAGGCACCCAAGGAGGAACCAAAACATCCCAACCCTTCACTTGGTGCGTCAATGGGGCAGTTTGGGGACATTTAGTCTTGGGCAGACACTGGGCGGTAGCCAGAAAGTTTTAGGCCTGCCTGGGGGCTAGTTTCTAAGAAGCTATGGGACCGAAGGTCATGGAGACCTCGGAGTGTCCAGGGCCTCCTCACTGGCTCCAGCCAGACCCCCACAGCTTAACTTTCTCTGAATCCACCTGGCTTAGGTTTGTCCTGAGGCTGTGCTTGAGTACTTCTTAGCTATTGACATAAAAATTGATTTCTACTTGTTTGGTGCCTGAATTATACCACTATGGATACCACTCATAACATCCAGGGCGCGGGGGGGGGGGGGATAGCGGCGAGGAGACACGCTAAGCACAGCCTCGCTTCTGTGCGGTTTTCTTTACAGTTACTGGGCCAGCACCCACCCCAGGTCGAGAAGACCCCCAACTCCCAAGACCCTAGCCCAGCCCCATCTTCAGTTCTCTCTCCACCCCTGCCCAGGGTTGCCCACTCCCTAGCCCCGCCCACTCCTGCACTTCCTGCTCTCACCTTCTTTCCCTCCTTTCACCCTGCCGCCTGGCCCCTCAGGCCGCTGCATGACCATGGCGGCGCTGAAAGGCATCCCTGCGCTGCTGTGTCCGGAGCTGCTGTACACCTTGGCGTGCACGGGGCAGACGAGATCGGTGAGGTGCACCCGCTCAGCGCCTGGCATGGCTGGGAGCAGGGTACCCATATTCCTGGGAACGCCTGGGGGGTGGGGTAGGGGAGTCCCTTTCAAAGCAGGCATCCCTGCCTCACATCCTTTGGAGATCAAGGCCATGGGTGCAGCCCCATCTCTTGACCAGTCCGCTGTCTGCCCACCCCCATAGGTCACAAGGGCGCCAGCGTTCCAAGGGTCACAACTACTTGCCCCCACACCTGGAGTCCTGGGAGTGGGGGGCACTCTGCCCTGGCTGGGGACGGGGAGACTGTGCAGCCCCGACAGTGACAGCTGCTGGAGATGGGAGCGCAGAGTAGAACAGGCCCCATCAGACAGGTTCTGATCACTGGTGTGTGTGGAGTGGGGCGGACTGACCCACCTTCCGTGTCAGTTCTTGGAGACACCAACTTCCCCAAGTCCACCCTGTGCCAGTGTGACCCCACGGAGATCCGCGGCGAAGGTGAGCTGCCCCTTCTCCACAGTTCCTGATGTCCTGCCTGGGGGGTCCCCAATGACCCAGAGGGCTAAGACCCCTGGAGTGAGCCCCAGGCCTCCCACCCTGGCTAACCCTACAATGTTGCTGTAATGACTGTGGCTGACCCTGGCCCTTGTGACCTGGCCACCTTTCCATTGTGTCTCACACTGGCCTGCTCTCTGGAGCTTGTGCTCAGGTGCCTCGGCTATTCTCGGACCACATTGTGGGTGGGCAGAGCAGTGGCCTACCAAGACTCCACCCCTCCTGCAGGTCTGGGCACCCTGCAGCTCCTGGAGGCTGTGCTGAAGCTGCTGCCACTGGACACCTATGTGGCAAATCTGGTGAGTCCAGTGTCCTCTCCTTCACGGACTGAGAGCTGTGGGGAGGGAAGGTATGTGCCAGTGGGCACAGCTGACCACACTTTCCAGGCCACTGTCACGGAACTGGTGCCTAGCAACTGGGACAGGGGCCTGCGCGCCCCGATATGGAAGGACTACATGTCCCTCCTGTGCCAGGCAGGCTGCACTGAGTCTCCCTCTGTACCTGCACCCCTCCCCATCCCCCCACCCCCCCAGCCCCACCCTACACCCACCCACCCCCACACCCACGCCCACCCCTGGACTGAGGAGGTGGAGTCCTGTGGGCGAGAAGGTGGGCATGGCCTACACATCACGGGGTTTTCACTGCCCCAGGGGCTGCTCTCTGGGGACTCAGGCTCTGCCGACCCTGGTTTGGGAGTTTCTGGGTGGGGTCTCACCTTGGGGTTAGCCAGACCCTAGGTAGAACCTGACAGGGTTCCTGGGACCACCCTTTCCACCCACCCTCTCAACCACCCCTCTAGTCCCAGTTGTGGCCCACACTTCACCTTGCCTGTTCTAAATAGGGAGTGGTCTCCAGTTTGGGGGAGGGGGGCGGAAGGGAGCCTCAGTTTGCTGGCTGCCCTTTGGAGCATTGGGGGTCACAGCTTTAAGAGGAATTGGGCCCCTTCCTCTCCGGACTGCCTGTATAGTTTCTCCAGAACCCCTTAGCGCGTTGTCCACCCCCCCAGTACCCCCTCCCCCCCCCCCCACACACACACACACACATACCCAGGCCCCTGGAGCTAGACTGGAGGACCCAGGGGCAGATTGGAGACCTGTCCGCAGCCTCCTGAGTCTGCGCAGCCTGTGGAAGTTGTCCTGGTGCAGGGCACCCAAGTCCAGACTGCTAGAGGAGGCTTACAAAACTGACTGGTTGACCCCTCCTGTGAGGCAACATCCCTCAACCCACAGCCACTTCTGGTTGTTTTCCAGAAGCCTCTGGAGACTATGGACACCTCTTGAGCAGCCCAGGCCTAGGGTGTGGGTGGGGGCTAGGGAGTGGCAGTAGGCTCAGACAAGATTTGCAGGGTATTGGAGGAGGGTGCTTCCCCTCTCTGTCCCCGAGTCTCAGTGTAATGGACATTTGCTCTGACCAGGCTGGGTCCTGGCAGGCCGCTCTCATAGTCCCTCCTTGGAGCTGGTCCCCTGAGGACTCCACCTGCCTGGTCTTTCTTGCAGTGGGACTGCCCCCTATGAGAAAAGCATCCTGAAGAAAGGGGTGCTGGCCCCCGAAGACCTGTTCTAGACCTCGGGATGCTGCCCTGTGAGCCCTACAGACACGAACCCAGTACATCTAACCCCCTAAGCCCACAAGGCATTTGGTGGCTGTGCCTCTGGGTTTTGCCACTCAGTCCAGGACATGTCTTGATCTCTGCAAGATGGGGTGACCCAGCTTCCTGTGCTAGGTCTGAGCTTAGACCAGAGCTTTGTTCCTATGGAGATTTGTTTGGTGCTGTGCTGCCAGCCCCCAAAGGCACAGAAACAGCCACACACACACACACACACACACACACACATAAACCCAAATCCTCTGCTGGGGGGCAGTGCAGGTGGAAAGAAGGCCCCCATCTTCCAGGGGGCACGGGGGGAGGGCTGGAGGTAGCTTGGGTTCTGCGTTGCATGGGGCTTGTGCTTGCCTTCTCCCCCTACCCTGCCCGACACTTTGGTGGTTGCAGTGAGAAATAGAACCTGAGGGTAGGAGGTGGGAGTCTGGATGCTGGAAAGAAAGACCTGTTTGTTGGGAAGCTGCTGGAGATGGGTCTGACCACGCAGGTATGCAGCCTGGAGTGGGGGCTGGAAGCTCATGGGCACTGCACCATCTTCAGACGAGATTGGGCACGTTCAGGGGGGTATGGCCGTAGACTGCTGCACCATCTTGAAAAGGGCCTTGGCGTCCAGCCCCAGAGTCGTCTGGGGGACATAAGAGGGTGCTCCCCGCAGAGCCCAGACACAAGTGGGAAGAACCCATGGGGTAAGATGTTGAGAAATGCCCCCTGGGCCACTGTCCTAAACCCAGGCTACTCTCCATGGGACCACTCACTGCCCCTCTCAAACCACCTGATGGCCACACCTTCAGGGAGGAGAGAGGACAGGCCTAGGACAGACGGACAGAAGGGAGAGGAGGGGGCTGACTGTGGACCAGCAGAGTCATCATCCCAGGCTCCCTGTGCCTGAGAGCTGACTGCACTGAGGCGCCAGGGGGTGCTCTCCTGGATCCCACACTGGCACTTCAGTGAGCTGGGGGTGAGCGAATGGGGTTATGGGCAGATATTAGGGACCCACAGAAGGCTCTGGTCTGCATTTGCCTGTGGGCCCTGGGCTTCTGGGCCCACCGCTGTCTGGGCATTGCCAGGACTCCATTCACTGACCCCCTGGGGGCCTCTGGAGGTGTCCAGACATAAAGTGCACACATTGAGGGAAAGTGTTAACTTTTGATGTGTTCCAGCATCTGGGAGGAACTTCCCAGCGAGGGAGGGAATGAGCCCATCACGCCAGAAAGGTCCCCCTTGCCCAGATCCCCTCAGTGCCTTCTGCCACAAAAAGGTAGCTTGTGTTTTCCATGTTTTCAACTGGACTGTCAGGCAGAGAGGTTCCTCTGAGGTGGGCCCTGCACACCCTGAGTCTCTCAGGCTGCACTGGGGGTGGCAGGTGGCTACAAGCATGGGCTCTCACAGGTGAGAGTGCTGTCAACACTCACACACAGATCTTGAAGGGACATAGTCTCTTCTCCTGAATAAAAAATGACCAGATGTGACTGGAAGTGTGTGCTTAACTTTTTAAGAAATGGCCAAATTGTCTTTAAAATACTTGCAGCGTTTTACATTTTCACCAGTAGGGGGCAAGAGCCCTGTGGACAGAGTTCTTGCAGTCCCTTTGCTGTGCGTGCGTGTGCGTGTGTGTGTGTGTGTGTGTCTTACCCCTATCTTGGGGGTCTGAATTTCAGGCTTTCCCTCCTCCACGTCCTTTCTCTGACCCTGCGGGGTGAGTCCAGTATCGGCCCTGCTTCTCCACCCAGACTGTGCTCGTGTGGCTGTCCTCTTGCTCTAAATGCTGGCCACAGGCTCCCACCCCTACCCCATGGCGGGGACGGGGATGCAGAGAGAGTATCTGGAGCTGACAGTGGCTGGCCTCGGAGGCCAGCATGACCTCTCTGCTCCTACAGGAACACCCCATGGGCCCCAGGAGAGTGAACTCATGTACTACCCCCCGCCCCCAGACAGTGTGCCAAGAGGCCTAACACCACACGCTACCTTCTGCCTTCAGACATTTATTTTATTTCTCATGGGGGCAGAGGTAGTGAGCAGGCCCTCCGAGGGCAGAGGGGTAAGCAGGGCAGTCAGCGCTCCTCAAAGTGGTAGATGTGGTCACGGTCCTCCTCCGGGCCCTGAAGCAGCTGGAAGAACAGTTGAGCCCGAGACCAGGACGCCATGTCTGGCCCCTCGTCAGGCTCTGCGTGGTAGAGGCTGTCTCGGTCTGGCTCAGGGCCCTGAAGGGGGCTCCGGACATGACTCAAGAGGTCCTCCACCCAGGCCTGGTCACCTAGAACAGACATGGAGTGTCATGGCCTATTTTCCTCCCAGGTCTGCTCTCCCCACCTACACCCCTAAGACCACAACCCACCGTACAACTTGTCAGCGGTGTCAGCAGCAATGGGGGACTTGTGCCTAGGGAAGAGGCCCTCGAACTTGTCTTCTTTTTCTGGCGGCTCCACAGCTTTGGCTGCCCAGGCCCTGGGGATGGGGGGGAAGACGGGGAGTGTGGAGCTGAGGTCATGGCTCAGAGCCAGTAGGCCAACCCTCGTGCTGCCCAATACTGCCCCCAGGCTGCCAACGTCCCAGATGGGTGGCCACCATCCAGCACACCCAGGACCCTACCCCCACCCCACCCCCCATGAGGTGCTGGACCCAGCAGAGCTTGGGGAAGGGAGGGGTCATGTACTCCCAGGTCTCAGGTAGTAGGGTGGGACATATAACCAGGTCTCAAGGGTGTGGAGTGAGGGTACCTACTCCTTTGTGTCCTGCTCAGAGACCTGGTTCCTCTCTTTGAACTTGGCAGAGACCTGGAGGGGAAGGCACAGGTGAGGGCCCAAAGTCCAAGAGGCTTGGGCAGGATTGGTGCTCAAAACAGGGAGGCTGCACCCCTCTGCAGCCAGTATTGAAGGGGGGACACCAGTCTGGACCCATTTGGCCCAGGTCAGCTGAGTGACCGGAAGACTCCTGTTGCACTAGCTCCAGATGCTGTGCCCTCAAGGAGTCCCTGCCATAGGGTGCATGTACCCAGATGTGGGCATGGTCGAGGGGTGCCACGCCCATGCCCAGGGCTGGCGGAGGTCAGATAAGCTGTGTATCTGGGGAACCGTCCCCACCTGAGGCCCAGACCCCAGGACCAGGGAACCACCCACCTGAACGCCAAAGCTACCTCTCCTCACTTCTGCCAAGTTCCCTCCCAGCAGTGGCTTCCTTCTCTTGAGCACTAGTGAGTGAGGGTCATGGTGGAGCAGGAAGTCCAATGAGATGTGGCATCTTCCCTGCCCCCTGTGTCCCTGTGAAAGTGCCCCCTCCCCACTTCACCCAGCCCAGAGCAGAGTGGGTAACATAGGGATAGGACACACATACACACACACCCCGGCCCAGCGTGGCCAAGAGAGTGTACCTGCCAGAAGTCACCTTGGCTTGCCCAGTGGACCCAGCAGAGAAGGTGTCCCTTTCCTGTCAGGGCTGGTATAGATAGGCCTTGCCTTGACCATGCCCAGGGGGCAGTGGGTAAAGGGTGAGGGTCTTCCCATACCTGAGCAGGCAGAATGGTGCCTGCCTCCTGCAGCACCGCAGCCAACAGGCCAGCAAGCAGGATCAGCCTGGGGGAGGGGGAGAAGAGAGCAGAGACCTGTCCATGAGCCTCATCCTGGCAGGAGACAGCCAGCTAGACACTCAGCCTACCTCCAAGCTGTCGGCACAAATGCCCCCAAGGCAGGCAGGCCACTTGCGAGCCATCCCCTACCCTTCTGCGGATGCCCGTAACTCCTGATAGACTGCAGAGGGGTGAGGTTTGTGGCATCTGGGGCTCACTGCGGTTGTGAGGACCAGGACACTCTGCAGGCGGTGCAGCCTGAGCCCCAGGCCCCAAGCGGGCTGCACCCAAGGACCCCAGGAGCTCTACACTACACTCGGTGCCCACGCGGGAGCTCAGGACCATGGACGTGGGCTGGTTCCTGGGAGACTGAGAACAGCTGTCAGAGGACAGCTGGGCATCTGGCTGTGGAGAGTGGGACTCTGGAGGCTCACGAGAAGGATAGTGGGGACTCAGATGAGTCTGGGGTCGAGGAGGATGTGTATGAGCAGCAGTAGGGACAGGTCTTCAAAGGGTAGTCAGAGAGGAGACAGGAAGTCACACTCCGGGATGAAGATGTCCAATAAGTGGCTACTCACCCGGGCAACAGGGGCAGAGACCTTGAGGGGGGTGCCCATGTAAGAGGGGACTTGGACCAGTCAGCCTCTCAACTGCGTACTTTTTCTTTCCCACCACCAGAAGGGTGAGCCCCCGTGGACACTGTGACACCTGGTCAACCCTGCTCTGTGTTTGCTGCACCCTCTGAGGCTGGGTTCCAGCTCTCCCAGTGAGGTGTCCTCAGTCCCCATGCTCACAGCTGCCTTCCCAGCCAGCTGTTGTGGATCGGTGCCGTCCAGCTGTTTCTGATGGACAGTCACGCGATGTACACCAGAAGGAAGCTCAGTCCGGCCCCATCCTCATGGTCACAGCTGTGTGAGCAGTCCACTGGTCCAGCCACATGGCAAGCCCTCTCCTCTCAGATCTTTCTCTTGTTCACTGACCCTCTGTTTGACCAAGCCTGGCTCTGTTCCAGGGGGTGGCCCCGGCGGGCACTGTGTGTGAGACAGTCTGACCATCTCTACTTCCTTGTACCTGTACTTCCTGAAGGATAGTCAGAGCACACCCTTCCCCTGCGTACACTGGCCCTCCAGCAGCCTCCCCACTCAGTGCCGACCTTCATGTGCAGACGAGGCAGCGGGTGCCGCAGCTGGGGTCCAGCTCCCCTCGCCTTCCGAGGACATGCGTGCTTTCCCGTGTGCTTAGGAGTCTTCATGTGTGGCACGGGGGCACAGTGACTTGTGCCCTTTGCTCTCCTACTTCCCCGGGTGGTGTGGTGGGTCTCATGAACGACATCCTGTTCGACTCCCACCGTCCCCACTTGCATCACAGCACGACCTCCAGGTCTGGTGAGGACATCTGTCCTCTTCATTCTGAGGAGCCACTGCAAGTTGCACTTGGCTCTTGGCCAGCAAGTGCTTCCTGCCCTCTTTGTGTCTAATGAGCTTTCCTCCAATCCTGATGCTGAGCTCTGCGTACAGTGCTGCTTCGCTGGTGACGTGCTGTGCTCAGCATAGTGCCCGGATACTTGTGGAGAGGGACTCCAACCTGTCCTGAGTTTAGGCTGTGTGGCCGCCCCTTGTTCTGTCCATATGTTCTGCCTCTTGGTCTGTACGAGTCCTGGGTCTGAGGCCCCATTCCTCCGATGGTGCTGAGTTTCTTCTGAGCCACTCAGACTCAGGTCTTCCCAGAGCCAAAAAAGCACAGGCAAACACCTTGTCGATGTCCCCTCGCCAGGCTCCCCACAAGCAGGCTGGACAGAGCCTCTGACCCTGCCACAGGGGGTGGGAGGAGGGCTAGCCCCAGAGTCAGCCCCACAGAACTGACTTTCGACCTTCCCTTGATAACTCAGCACTGAAGGTGTGGCTCCTGTGTGTGTACATTCTGGAGGTCAAAGGGCAGAGGGCCACCTGCCATGGCAGAGATCCATATCCCAACTCAGTGACCTCCCTTCAGGACCAGACCACCAAGACAGGCAGTCCTGGAGCTGGGTCAAGTGCTGACACCATGCTCCCTGGGCAGCACCCTCACCCCCACCTCCAGGAAAACCCATAAGACAGCCTGGTCCCCACCCATAGTATGTGGGGCACCAAATTCCAGTGGGGCCCCTAGGGGAGGCATGGCCCTTGGTTCAAGCTGGGACTCCAAGGAAACCCTCAGGAGAAGGGGCAGGGGAGCTTGGCTCAGAGAGACCCCTTCCCAGGAGGTGGAGAAGGGCCTCTGACCCCAGAGTCCGTCTCAGTCTCAAGCTCCCCAGCCCCAGTCTGCAGCCACCTCTCTTCTTAATCCTCTCCCAAAGGCCATTCTTGGGAGCAGTCACAAGGTTCTTCCTCTAAGATGGGTGCCTCTTCCTCCCCTTTCCGCTCACAGGGGTCTTTGAGACAAGCACCCAGGGGCTCAGAATTGGATCGATGGTGGCCACCCAGTGAGACAGCTGTCAGAAGAGACATAGGAAGGAAACAGCTTCCCCTAGAGGACCCAAAGCCCTGGCCTGCTGGCTGGCGACAGATGCCCTCTGCTCAGACAGGAAGCAGGCCCAGTGCCAGAGGCAGGTGGCTCAGCTCTGGGTCCAGGCCAGCTGAGCTCTGGAGCTGGGTGGCTTAGCTCTGAGGGCAGGTGGCTCAGGGCTTAGCCTATGGCAGGGCCAGGTGTGGGGGTAGTAGGGAGTAGGGCATTACCTCCTCATCTCTGGGTCCCCGTCAGTGTCACAGGTGCTCTGCAGGGCTGTATCCTATAGTTCTCTTGGGTGTGTCTGGGCACAGGTCAGGGTCCAGGGATCCCTCACTGCCCTCCTGAGGTGACTGTCGATGCTCCGCCCACCCCAGGCGGGGCACCACCCAGAGACAGCCCTGGTGTCTGACATACCTGCCACCCACCAGCCCTACCCAACCTGTACCACACCTCTGGCCCTCCCCTTGACCTGCACTCACCCCACCCCTGATTTCCCTCATCACCCCCAGGTACTCTCCTCTCCCAGCCAAGATTCTGGTGCCACCTCCCTACCACCTCTTGCCTGCAACTCAGCCACACTGAGCCCTCGGCTTACTTACTGGGGAAGGGGGTATGGGTTTGGTGCTCGCTCTGGCAGTGTGGGCTCACTGCAGTTCGCACACACGGAGGGAGCCGGGGCAGGAAGGACGCCTGCCTGGAGTGGCAGCAGAAACCGTCTGCCGGCCTCTCCTTCCAGTCCTATTGAGCCGGCCTGGGGCACTAACTGCCCATTCAGAGTTCCACACACTCACCAGAGGAGCATGTGGCCCTGTAGCAGGTGTTCAGAGGAGAGAAAAGAGCAGGGCAAATACACCCCAAACTTTCCAGATTTTATGACAAGCTCACATATACCAAGTAGGACCAACACAAAGGGCTGTCATCTGTGGGAAATATAATGAAGACTATATTCCCTAACTTAGAGGAAATCTGGAAAACTGGTATTCCATGGGAGGAGAGACACTTCGGTAATTTGAAATCCAAGTGCATTTTCCTGCATTAAACACCATTCCCACAGTCTCCCCTAACAGCTCTGCTACCTCAAAGTGAACACATGGTTGATTCTATCTCCCGTGGAAGCAGACACTCTTTGGTCATCTCCTCCTGCCGTGGTACCCATCCCCCCTCAGACCTACTCCCAATGTAAGTATTAGGTTTCCTCACCTGTGAGCTCAGGGGCTTTACTGTGATTACCACCCACCTTGTGACATGTGTAAATACTGACTATGCATGTCTTGTGGCTACCTATGAATGTCCCAAGACAGTAAAGACTCTCTTCTCCTACCTCCACGTGGACCACAAGAGAGATTGAGATGAGCATGCTACTATAAAATGTGTCTGACCCCTTTATTTTTTCTTCTCTATCTTCTATGACTTTGCTATGATCTTTACATATTATCGCTGTACAATTGTGCCTACAGACCATGTGGTTGTTAGAGGCTGGTCCGACTCAGATAGAATCACCAGCCAGAAGAAAACTACTACCCGGGATGGGGGCACAGAATCCCCGCGCTCGCTGCTTCTCTTCAGGGAGGTCCCAAAAGCCACAGCAGCTCCTCCCAATGGCAGGAAGGGGGACCACACCACGTGGTACTACCCAGGAGGCAAAGATGTCACAAGAAATGACCCCACACTCCAGTTCATCCCTCATGAACACAGAACACAAAACAAGTCCGGCAACACAGAAAAAGTCCTTTATCCAGGAATGCATGGCTAGTTAACATTTAAAAGCAACTTAGGTCATCGATGTACTATCCTAATAAAATGTGGGAGCACTAAAACCACTGACCTTCTTTCTGGCTAGCAGCCATGAACAAGCTTCCATCCGGCCACTAGAGCTCCATTTGGTTTAGGATTTTGGATTAAGAAAATGCATTTGACAGAAATCAACATCGTTGGCTGGTCCGAAGATAGTGAGACCTCGCAATGACTGCTTGTAGTCAATTACTGGTCGACCTATTTGTCTTCCCCCTGCCCACTACTACATTTGACTAGTCTTAAAGAAAAAAAAAAAAAAAAACATCGCTCATG
>PVJH01017812.1:0-21866 GCA_004026705.1 Nesogale talazaci
TCCTGTGAAAGGGTCGTTCCCCCCCCCGCCCCCCAAGGGGTCGTGACCCACAGGTTGAGAATTGCTGTTCTAGAGGAGACTAGCAAGAGAGAGAGGGAGAGAGAGAGAACAGGAAGTCACAGGGAAATTTGATAAGTTGTTGAAAGCAAAAAATGAAGAGCCATGCACACCTCCATCTAATTAAAAAGTTTTAAAAATTGTACAGCATTTCATTAAATCAATTTTTACCACAATGGACCATTTCTTTGTATTAGACATGGAGATTATTTCCTTTTTTTTTTTTTTTTGCTCCCATGCCTCCCCCTGCCCTGCCCCTCCCACTGCTATGACACATCAATTCATAGTTTAACATTTGCAGACTTTCCAATTTCATCATTGATTGAATTTGTAAATTCTTTTCACACTTTAAAAAAATACATCACTTTATAATTAGATTAATATATGAAAAACTCTCCGTACCCAACCTTATGATTGACATGAAATCCATGAAAGTCTGAAAATGTGAAATTGACTATAAGTGCATGTGTTATGATAAATGAAGCAGATACACTCAGTTAAAAAAAAATGAATTACTATAGTTTAGTGAACCTTGAAATAAACATTAATTTTTCCTTTCTAGTTCTTCCATTCTTTTGAGGATGTTAATCATTTCAAGGCATTACAAAGTCATTTTTCCTCCTAATATATATTTGTATGTTAAATATATTTATATGCTAAATACAATAACATAGAAAATGAAATTCTCATTTGACTTTTGGTCAACATAAATGCTTCAAATACCTTTGTGTTTATCTGGCTCAGAGCACAGGCTTTAACTTGAAGTTTCACAAAGTTATCCTCTGTGACAGGAAGGTTTTCCTAGAACCAAATAAGATTAGAATAATGCATACACGCTCCTTTGAGAACATGACTTAACACTGCACAAATGTCACACATGGCTGAACAAACTAGAACCCAACTCACATCTCAGAGTTAATTTATAAAACTCGCTGCCGTCAGTTTGATTCTGACACAGTGACTCTATGAAGGGCCCCCATGGTTGTAAATCGTTACTGGGACAGTCTCGTTTTTCTCCCATGAGGATGCTGGTGGCTTTAACCTTGTTGTTGTTGTTTTGGTTGTTGTTGTGGTTAATACACACACCTCCAACAGATTTATTATTTTTTTGGAAAAGAATGGATTGTGAGGAAAGCAAAACAGATGAGACGGGGCAATGTGTGGATTAAGTTGTAATAAACACAAATGTAAGCCATTGTGCTGACTCAGCTTTATAATCACAACACACCAGTGCAGAGAAGGTCCTGTACCAAACAAAACCACCACCAAGGTTCAAAGACGGGGGGGAGGTGGCCCCTGAGCAAGGCTGAAGAGTCCAGTCTCTCGGATGTGGACTTTAAGCAGCGGTCCTTGGTTTTGAATGGACCACTGGGTATGTGGGCACAAGCCATGGTTTGAACAGAAGGATGGCCTGTAGGAAGGGGAAGATGAAATGCTTAGATTCATGTGTCCCATAACTGCCAATTTCTGCCCACGATGGGCAAGTGGGGCTGTACTTCTTGTCACACTCCTCGATGTGGGCCGCAATGCACGTCTCTCTGTGTGTTTCTCCAGCACCTGTGGAGCTGTCTTTCCGGTGCCCATAATTACTGTAGAAGGGGTGAGAGTGGCTCAAGGGCCACAAGAGGAACTGTCACTACCGAAGCTGTGGGTGGCACATCTAACTGTTGGTGGCTGCTGAAGGGCCGACTTTGTGGTTAGCAGTCTGTCGCTTACCTGACAGCTACAGGTAATCATCTAAGAAGACTGGTATGCAGGTTTCCCCCTATATCTGAATGTATCCATATGCAACCTTTTATAAGCTGAAATGGCATGAAGTGAGGAAGCAGTTATTATTCATTTACATGTGAAAACTTTCTGAGCATTCCCAGACTCCCAAGTATCTAGTAAATCATGCCAAAAAACCCATTACAAAGCTAAAGTAGGCTGAACCCTGGTGGCGTAGAGGTTGTGTGCAGGACTGCGGCCCACAGGGTTGACAGTTCAAATCCAGCAGCAGCTCTCAGGAACAAGTCTGGGTTTCTCACTCCCGCCAGGACAGTGATGTCCCCCCCCCACACACACACAAAGCTAAAGTAACCCCCCAATAAAATGATTTATATTAAAAAAATAAAGGAGGGAGATAGAGAAGCTTATACCAAGGGCTCAAGTACAAAATATTTAGAAATGAAGATGGCAACATGTGTGCAAACATGCATAATACAAATGATGTGTGGAAAGCTATAAGAGCTATAAGAGCCCCCCCCCCAAAATCAATGGGGAAAAAAAAGCTAAAATAACACTAAGATCTTGTGCTCACAGCATAGGTCGCAGCCATGGTAGCTTGATGCTGACTATGGGACCCACGGAAGGAGCCAGGTGCCTTTCTCTCACGTACGGTGTATGCTGCCTCTTTAAAGGCTCACTGCAGACCAAACACTCAAAGGTGGCCTCACTTTTCCTCTTTTCTTTTTTTTTTAGGCATCACTGCCCTCAGGTGGTGGGAGTAGGAGGCCCAGCCTTTGCTCCTATGAGTGGGAATTGAACCTCCATCCCAGTGGGCTGCAGTCCCGCGCACGACCACTACGCCACTGGGGCTCAGCCCACTTTTCCTCTTTTCTTAAAGAAGCAAGCATCTTCCTTAGATTTCTCTCAGTTAATGAAAAAGGTACGAGCGCAGGTCCTTCATAAAGGATGACGTGGAATTAAGCAACTTTCAAAAGGCAGGGGACATCTTTTAACTAAAAGAATGAACAAATCAGTCTTTGAAGAAACAACCGGGCTGAGCCCCGGTGGCGTAGTGGTTGAGTGCAGGACTGCGGCCCACTGGCTTGGTGGTTCAAATCACGCAGAAGCAAGGCTGGGTAGCTCCCACGACCACCAGAGGGCAGTGATGCCCCCAAACAACAACAACAACAACAACAACAACAACAACAAAAAGAAGGCATAACCAGAGTGCCGCTTAGCTGCAAGTAAAGAGAGATTCTGACTGTAATGGGGGGAGGGGAGGAGTTACAGGGCCATGAAAACAAGGGAGACCTTCAATGAAATGGGCTGACTTCATTGATGCCAGCAATGAATGCAAATAGAGCAAGTCATGGGGACACTCAGGGCTGGCCCACATTCATTCTGTTACACACCAGAACCGTGGCAATTAACAATTAAATAAATAAAAGACCCTCCCCCAGAATAACAAAGTACACCAACAAGTATTGTGCACTGTATTTCAACCTAAGTAATCCTAAAGCATCAGAGGTTCAAATTTAACATATATGCACATAACTTAATAGTTTTAAGTGCGTTGGAATTTTCCAATGCTATAAATGACATTCTGTAGTGTTGATTTCGTTTTGCACCTATCTTGGACATTCACATGCCCCATGGGATTCTGGGGTCAAAATAGAACCTGAACTTGATGATTACTAGGTGTAATTATGTTCCAATTTAGAGTGAGTCTATCTATAACGGAATAAAATATTGCCTGGTTCTATGCTGTTCTTAAAACTTACGTTTGAGCCATTGTTGAAGCCATCATGTCAGTTCAACTCACTGAAGAGCTTCCTCTTGTTTTTTCTTTTTTTTGGGGGGGTGCGCATCACTGCTCTCCGGTGGTGGGAGTAGGAGGCCCAGCCCCGCTGCTGGAATTGAACCTCCGTCCCAGTGGGCCGCAGTCCCGCGCACAACCACTACGCCACCGGGGCTCAGCCCCCTGAGCTCCCTCTTTTGTATTGACCTTCTACTTTCCCAAGCCTGAGGACCTTCTCTAGGGAATGGTCCCTCCCAATGACATGTCCACAGTATATGAGATCGAGTCTGGTTATCTTTGCTTCGAAGGAGGATTCTGGCAATTCTTCCACCTAGACAGACTTGTTCTTCTGGCGGTCCGTGCTACATATGATGTCCCTGGAGGAGC
The DNA here is from genome assembly GCA_004026705.1 of Nesogale talazaci. Classification (NCBI taxonomy): domain Eukaryota; kingdom Metazoa; phylum Chordata; class Mammalia; order Afrosoricida; family Tenrecidae; genus Nesogale; species Nesogale talazaci. The sequence goes on from PVJH01017812.1 coordinate 3,950, forward strand.
CCTAGTGCACTGGTGGCTGGCACTTTGAAATCAACAGGAGCTCCGCCAGAGGAAGACGGGCTTTCTGCTCCCGTGAACAGTTAAGAGTCTCAGACACCCACAGGGGCTGCTACTCATCAGGAAGGACTCAATGGCAACGAGGTTGATTTTTTCCCTTTTTTTTTTTTCCGGCATCACTGCTCTCCGGTGGTGGGAGTAGGAGGTCCAGCCCCACTGCTGGAATTGAACCTCCGTCCCAGTGGGCCGCAGTCCCGCGCACAACCACGACGCCACCGGGGCTCAGCCTGATTTTTTCCTTTTTGGGGGTGGGGGTGGTGGTGGTGGTCTGGGTAAGCCTTGGACTACTAACTGCAAGGTGGGTAGTTTAAGCCCTTTCCCTGCTTCTCAAAAGACAAGTCAAACTATTTGTTATCATAAAGATTTATAGCAGCCGTTCTCAATCTGTGGGTTGTGACCCCTTTGGCAATAGAACAACCCTTTCACAGGAGTACCTGATTCATAACAGTGGCAAAGTTACAGTGATAAAGTAGCATCGAAAAGAATCAATGTGGGGCTGAGCCCCGGGGGCGTCGTGGCTGTGCGCGGGACTGCGGCCCACTGGGACGGAGGTTCAATTCCAGCAGTGGGGCTGGGCCTCCTACTCCCACCACCGGAGAGCAGTGATACTCCCCCACCCCCCAAAAAACACAAAAACAACAAAAAAGAAAAGAATAAATGTGAAGAACTGAATAAAAGGCCGTGGCATGGGGGAAGTTGACAGCCACCGATTACAGTCTCAGAACCCCTCGATGGACTGGTTAGAAGTCAGAACCAGCTTGTTGGCAGTGTGCTTTTTTTCTTCAAGTTTTCATCAATAGCAAATTCAAAGACATCAATTCTTTTGTGTTTGTGTGTGCAAACAGATTTATTTCCTCTCTCTCTTTAAAAATTAAATCATTTTATTGGGGGCTCTTTCAGCTCTTATTAACAATCTGTACATCACTCGTATCAAGCACATTGGCAGATATGTTGCAATTTTTTTTTTCTATGTTGCAAATTTTTAAACCTTTTTCTTGTCATTTGAGTCCTTGGTATCAGGTCCCCCTTTCCCACCCCCTAGCATTAATTCTGAATGGGAACTTAGTTTTCCCCCTGGGAGAGAAAAAAAATCTACACTACCATCTACTCAGATTATTAAATTCCTGACCAAACCATAAACTGGAGCTATTAGTAAATATATTTTCTTCGGCCCGATGTCCCTTCTGAATTATGTCCAAAAAAGATACTTTTATCTTTGTCAGTTGCTTTTGGTTATCACTGTGTGTGTTTTTTTTGGGGGGGGGGGCAATCACTGCTCTTGGGCCGCAGTCCCGCGCACAACCACCGCGCCACCAGGGCTTAGCCCCACTGTGTGTGTTTTTTAATGTCAGAGTTTGCCTTTACTGAATCTGCAGTCAGTGCTCACAAAAGTAGCAAAGGGCGTGGGAAGTGTGCCCGGCCTGACAGCCCCACCCCACTGGAGTGAGCAGGAAGGGAGTGCAGCAGAGGGGTCAGGTGAGCTCTGGGGATGGAGTCTGAGGAATCCCCTACACAGATAGCGGAAACAGTGGGCAGGATGCGACACTTCACCAGATCCAACTGCAAAACAGTCAGCAGGGTTAGCAGACAGACCTGGAACTAGTTATAGGGTTCCCCCCCCCCCACCACCACTTTTTTTTTCCATTTAAATTTCTTTGTTCTCCTTCTCATGTCTATCCCTATGCAATTGGCAGGATAACCAATCTGGAGGAGAAAACAATGGGATGGTGGCTCTGGGGAGACATGGGAGAGGGAGAGATGGGTGAAAAGGAGGGGGTGGGTGGGTGTAGCCAACAAACTCAGGGACAAGGGAAAACAAGAGATCTAAAATCATAGAATGCCTGGTGGGGTTTAATCAAGACCAATGTGTCCCACAGAAAGTACGGAGAGTCGAATGAAAGTAGAACATGATAGTGGGATAGGAGGAACGTAGAAGGAAATGGAGGAAAGAGCTAGGAGGCAAAAGCCATTTATAGAGGGATAAATTTAGACTTGCAAATATGTAATATATAATGATAAAAATATTTAACATTTAAAATAAAGGTACATATATTTAAATGTTAAGATAGCAGACAGGCATTGGGTCTTTACTCAAGTACTCACTCAACACAAGAACAGTTTGTTCTAGTAACCTGGCATTTTGTGATGCTCACCTTCCTAACAGAATTGCTGAAATCACAATGGGTGCATAAGCAAATGGGGGGTTAAGTACCTAATGGTGCTCCACTATTAAAGATACAGTATCTGGGGTCTTAACAGCTTGAAGTTAATTAAATAAGCAGCCATTAGGGAAGGAACAAAGCACACATGGAAGAAGCCTGTGTCATCACAAGGTGCTGACAGAATCAGGGATCAGGGGTCAGAGAACCCCAAACAAACAAATATACCGATGCAAATGATGGGTAGAGACCCAAAGCTCAACTATAGACAACTGGACATTCTCTCACAGAGGGGTAAAAAGGAAAGAACGAGACAACCAGGGTGTGGCACAGCATCATCAGAACACATAACATCCCTCTAGTTTTTTAATTCTTCTCCTCTTCAGTATCATGACTCCAGTTCTACCTTACAAATCTGGCTAGACCAGAGCATGTACAGGGGTACAGGTAAGAGCCCTTGACACTTGGGGCCAGGGCCTATCACACCGCACCAGAAAACACTCCTAAGGTCAGCAAACAGACCTGGAACTATTTATAGGTCTTTGTTTTTTTGTTGTTGTTTTGTTTTGCTTTGTCTTGTTTTTGTGATTATTGTTTCTGTCCATCTATCTAGATAAGATAAACAATCTGGAGGAGAAAAAAACAGTACTGATGGTTCCTGAGGAACACGGGAGAGGGGAACTGGGAGAAAGAAATGGGGATGCCCACAAACCCAGGGACAAGGGAACAACGAGTGATCTAAAATTAATGGCAAGGAGGGTGTAGGATGCTCCGTGGGGCTTTAACAGCTGAATGAAGGCCAAACATGTAAGTGGGACAAGAAGAAAATAAAAGGAAATAGAGGAAAGAACTAGGAAGCAAAGGACATTTATAGAGCTCTAAATACAGGCATGTACATATGTAAGTATATTTATATGTAACAGTAGGGAAATAGATCTATGTGCATATATTTATATGTTAAGCATTAAGGCAGAAGTCAGATATTAGGCTTCGGACTTAAGTACTTCCTCAAGGCAAAGAACACTTTGTTCTAATAGCCCAGCATTCTACAATGCTCACCTTCCCGCCATGATCACTGAAGACAAAATGAGTGTATAAGCAAATACGGTGAAAAAAGCCGATGGTACCCGGCTATCGAAAGATAGCACATCTGGGGTCTTAAAGGCATAGAGATACACAAGTGGTTACCTATCTGAGAAGTAACAAAGACCACAGGGAAGAAGCACACCAGCCTGTGTGATCACACGGTCTCTATGGGATCAGGTGTCAATCGTCAAAGACCCAGAACAAAAAAATCAGATCAATCAATGTGAATGAGGGGGAGGGCAGAGTGGAAATCCCAAATCCACCTGAAGGAAATTGGACATCCTTTCACAGAAGGGTCACAAGGAAGAGAAGAGCCCATCAAGGTGCAGTACAAGTACAGATGAAACATACAACTTTCCTCTAGTTCTTTAATGCTTCAAACTGCGCCCCCCATTAGCGTGATCCCAATTCTACCTTACAAATCCAGCTATACCACAGCATGTACACTGGTACAGATATGAACTTGCAATACAGGGAATCCAGGACAGATAAGGCCCCAGGACCAAATGATAGTATTGATACCAGGAGGGGAAGGGAAAGGAGGGGGTATAAAGGGGGACCCTATCACAATAATTGACATAACCCCCCCTGCCAGGGGGATGTACAATAGAAAAGTGGATGAAGGAGATACTGGTTGGTGTAAGACGTGAAAAAAAATTTATAAATTATCAAGGGTTCATGAGGGAGGAAAGGTGGGGGAGGGGGGAAATGAGCTGATACCAAGGGCACAAGTAGAAAATGTTTAGAAAATGATGGCAACATATGTACAAATGTGCTTGACACATGGATGAACGTATGGCTTGTGATAGTGCTGTAAGAGCCTCCAATAAAATGATTTAAAAAAAAGCCCTCAACATGTGCAATTGAGTTAAAACAGATAAAACCTTCAGGTACATAAAACCTTTATGGGATTAGTGATACCAAGAGGGTAGGGGGAAGGTGGGGGCAGAAATGGGGAACCTGTAAAAGCACCCAATAAAATGATCTGTTAATAATAATAAAAAATAGCAGTCAATAAATTAAAGGTGTTATCAGTGTATTTTATTTGCCATGAATTCAATATTCTTTTTTTTTTTTTTGGGGGGGGGGGCATCACTGCTCTCCGGTGGTGGGAGTAGGAGGCCCAGCCCCACTGCTGGAATTGAACCTCCATCCCAGTGGGCCGCAGTCCCGCGCACAACCACTACGCCACCAGGGCTCAGCCCCAATATTCTTTTTTTTTCAATGATTTTATTGGGGGCTTTGACAGCTCTTCTAAAATTCAATACATCCTTTGTATCAAGTATATTTGTACACATGTTGTCATCTTCATTTCCAAGTATTTTCTACTTGAGCCCTTGGTATAAGCTCTTCTTTCCCCCTCTGAATACAATATTCTGGCATTATCTTTCAAATCTCAGATTTGGTAATACCCTGTGCTATTAATAGGACTATTAAATACTATTTTGATAATACAAGGTAATATTTAATAAACTTATTAAACAATGTTTACTAAACCAAACATTAACACTGAATACTACTACTACTAAATAATCATGCATTTAGTCATGAGTGTGTGAATCTGGAAATGATTCTTCCTAAGAACCCCTCCACCTTCTCGGACCCTCATCATCTCACCCTGACCCAATGGCAGAAGTCAAAGTGCCTGAGATGGAAACTGCTGACCCTGAATGATTCTGGAGTTAGTGAAAGACTACAAAGAGAAATACAGACTGCATGAACTGGCCAAGAATTCTAATTACTGCTAATGTAATGCTGGTATAGATACAACAGCTCATTTTTGTCTCTAAATTTACCGCAGGATGAATTTGGTTTCTGTAACAATGGCAATGGATAAAAATTCTATCGAAGACAACTCTATCTAATGAAAACAATAGAGATCATTTCAGGTCTGGTGAATGAAGTAATGGTGCAAACTCCAGAAATTAGTATACAAAATAATGCATTTCCATTTCTTTCACCTTTTAGTCTAAGATACAGTATAATCTGAAATCAGATATACTGTGAAAACTCACAACACTGTGACATCAATAATTTTTTAATTTTTATTTTTTTTATGACATCAATTTTGGGGGGTGGGGTGGGCATCACTGCTCTCCGGTGGTGGGAGTAGGAGGCCCAGCCCCACTGCTGGAATTGAACTTCCGTCCCAGTGGGCCGCAGTCCCGCGCACAACCACTACGCCACCGGGGCTCAGCCCGACATCAATAATTTGAATTGACTTTGCAACATAAAAAAAAAGGACCACATAGAACAAGGCTGTTCTATTTTACTAATACCTTTTATACCATAGCCAGTATTCGGAGAAACCAAACATTTATTTTGTAGCAAGTCTTTTAAAGTATATGTTTTTACCACAAAGTGGGTAAACATTTTCCCATAAACATTAAAGGAAAATAATTGGAAATATTTCATTTAAGTAAGCTATACACATTTAATTCTATGCAAAACAAATTAGAACAGGTCATTTAAAACAGACTTTATTAAACACAAAATATTTCAGTTAATGATTACACAATTTCCTTACCCTTTCTTGAAATATAAATGTCATTTCTTCATTTGAAGAATTCTGTTGAAAATATAAGCCTTTCATAATGACCTAAACATGAAACAAACAAAATGTGTTCTCGGTCAAATGGTTGGAAACATTGAACAAGTGCTGCAAAGGGGGAAAAGGATAAGTACAAATGTATTATCATTCAAACAAAATAAGGATTCTTTCTGAAGGGAATCCAGTATGAGAATATGCAATCATCTCTCTGTGCAAATGAATTTACACTTCAGCCTTCCACTACAAAGACAAGCAGAACTCTAATTTGACTTTCACATTCAATACAAAAATACTAGATGTATGTACTAAGAAAAAGAGTAACCTAAAAGAACTAAGAAGCTCAGTTTATTTCAAAATGTGTCATTTTAAGAGCTTTAAAAAACTTAAAGATGGCTACCAAAAAGGAAACTGGGCAATCAAGACTTGTTGAGAGGATGCCTTCCATTTCTCTTACTCTTTATAAATCATTTGATCGAAGAATGTAAAACTGTACCAAGTGAACTTCTTGGCACATCTCTTATTCCATTATTGTTTCTTTAATATTCACAGTCATTCTATGAGCAAAACTATTTTTAAAATTTTTTATTCTTTAGTTGTGAAATGGGTAAAAGTTTAAAGGGCAGACGATCAGTTTTACATTCAATAATTCATACCCATTTTGTTTCATCTTTGTAATCCCCTCAGGGGTCAGGCTGGGTTATTCAGAGAAGCAGAACCAGTGACACTCACTTATGTATAAGAATTTCTCAATTCCAGCAGTGGGGTTGGGCTTCCTACTCCCACCACCGGAGAGCAGTGATGCCCCCCCTCCCCCCACCAAAAAAAAAAAAAAAAGAATTTCATATGAAGAAGCAATTTTACATCATGAAAGCATCCCAGCCCAGTCCAGTTCAAGTGCATGGGTCCCCTGCTTGCCAGAACTCTTCCGACTCATGTAGCTGGCAGGCGGATGGGGACGGTGTCTTGGAAAGGTCAAAGAGAAGCAGGGAAATCACAGGCTGGTGGATGCAGAGTTGCGTAGATCCAAGGTCAGTAGCAGCATGGCAGGGCATCGATGGCTCTGAGGTTGGCCCCCTCGCTCAGTGGTCAGCAGCCAATGACCAACCCTGGAGGCAGTCACAGAGTCCCACTCAGCAGGGAGCACGATGTGGCAGAGAAGGACATTCTGTCTCTCTTATTAAAAAGGCCACACCTCCCTGGAGGCATCATCAGGCTGTGACCTACACGCAGGTTGGACTCCACCCCTACATTTTCACATAGGTGCAAGTTGACATAAAACCTAACTGCCACAGTGTAACATCACTTAGTCCGTGTATTCTGTTTCTTGTTCTCATTCTTCCTCCTTTTCCTTTCCTAAACCTCTAAAGTTTTGCCCTGAGTAAATGATTCCCTTTTAACCTCAAATGATTAACTCCTCTACGGTGTGTATACATCGCTAGTGCTATCGTTCCCTTTACAGACCTACCGTATGGCTGAAAATTGAGTCACGGAGTTAACTCAGACACTAAAGGGTGAACACCAGTGAGACTTGATAATTTTTATGGTTTCGAGTTTCACTCCACAGTTTCATTCCAGTCTGCCCAGGCCCTACTGTGAACCTTTGGAGAGCACGTGGTAGCGGTAGCCTCATATAGAATAAGGGGTGTGAAGACTGAGGTTGGAATGCCCTTTTGTCCACATGACTCCGTTTCCGTGGGTCTTGGATCTTCATCACGCTTCTTTCCTCGGGCACGGTGGACGGGGTGGGGGGCTGCTAACGGTGAGACAGACCACCAGTTCAACTCGAGAGGCTTTCTTCTCCCTTACAATTCCTGAGCCGTCGGTGACAGGTAGGAAAATAATAATAATAATAATGTATAAATTGTCAAGGGTTCATGATGGAGGGAGGACAGGGAGGGAGGAAAAAAAAGAGGAGCTGATACTAAGGTCTCAAGTAAAAAAGAAAATGTTTGGGGGCTGAGCCCCGGTGGCGTAGTGGTTGTGCACGGGACTGCGGCCCACTGGGATGGAGGTTCAATTCCGGCTCCCAGGAGCAAAGGCTGGGCCTCCAACTCCCACCACTTGAGGGCAGTGATGCCAAAAAAAAAAAAGTTTGAAAAGGATGATGGCAGCATAGGTAAAATGTGCTTGACACAACGGATGTATGTATTGTTACAAGAACTGTAAGAGGGCTGAGCCCCGGTGGTGTAGTGGTTGCGCGCGGGACTGCGGCCCACTGGGACGGAGGTTCAATTCCAGCAGTGGGGCTGGGCCTCCTACTCCCACCACCGGAGAGCAGTGATGCCTCCCCAAAAACAAAAAAACAAAAAAAAGAACTGTAAGAGCCCCCAATAAAATGATTAAAAAAAAATTTCCGGCCTTGGAAACTCAAAAAGACAGTTCTACTCTGTCCTAGATATAAGGTTGCTCTGCTTCAGAATTAACTCAATGGCAGTAATTTTGCTTTCATCTTTCCTCCAGAAAAGGAGAGGCCAATAGCTACACTTTAGATGATTGGTAAGGAGCTTTAGACTCCAGTGGCCATTATCAAAGTAGGACGGAAAACACCTTTGTGGACTCTATTATGCCAGTTGATGGCAAGACTGTTTTCAAATGTCAGTTTTGTAGAAGCAGAAAATACATATAGGAGAGCATAAATCCTAAATGTACAACTTGTTGACTTTCATAAGTTAAATATGCCCATGTGACCAGCAACCTGATCAGTAAACATAACCAGCTCTCTAGAGTCCTCTTGAATTTCTTGTCATCACTACCTCTATTCCCGCAGGGCCACCAATATCCTGCCTTAGCAGCACAGGCTTGCTTACACTGCTTTCTTTATAACTCGATCTTTGAACGATTACTTTCACTTACTAGTACGTGTGCATTTCAACGATATCGTTGTTTATAGCTATGGTCCATTAATTTCGACTGCTATATATTATGCCTACAAACTGAACTCACTGCCATCAGTCAATGCCGATGCACAGAGACCCTACAAGATAGGGTAGAACTGCCAATGTGAGGTTCCAACACTGAGACTCTAGGAGAATGGAAAGCCCCATCTTTCTCCCATTGGAGGAGTAATCATTTACTTACTGTATATACTCCAGTATAAGCAGACTTGATTATCAGTTGAGGCACCTAGTTTTACCACAAAAACTGCATTTAACAATATGCTGGAAAAACTTGGCTTTTACTCAAGTATATAGGGTATCTATTTCATGGAAAAATGAACTTTGCTTCTTTTTTGTTTGTATGACTCTCCCAGGACCGTCATGACCAATTATAACCACAAACAAGGTAGCTTAAAACAGAGATTTATTTTCTTAAAATTCAGAAGGCCAAAAGTGTGAAATTAAGATGCTTATAGGATTGGCTTCTTCTGAAGGCTCGGAGGTAAAAAACTATTCCAGGCCTTTCTCTGTGTTTCTGGTGGTTGTTAAGGAATCTGGGAATTGTGTAGAAACATCATTCTAATCTCTGCCTCCATATTCATATTGCTTTCTTCTTTGTCTCATTGGATTTTTTTTGGCATCACTGCCCTCTGGTGGTGGAAGTAGGAGGCCCAGCCTTGCTGCTGGATTTGAACTTCCAACCCAGTGGGCCGCAGTCCCGCGAACAACCACTATACCACCGGGGCTCAACCCTGTCTCATTGGATTTAACACTCATCCTAATCCAGAATGGTCTCAGCTTTAGCCTCATTTTTTTTTTGGGGGGGCATCACTGCTCTCCGGCGGTGGGAATAGGAGGCCCAGTCCCACTGCTGGAATTGAACCTCCGTCCCAGTGGGCCACAGTCCCGCGCACAACCACTACACCACTGGGGCTCAGCCTCCCTCATTTTAATTATATTTGCAAAGATGCTCAACCTATTAGTTGTGTCACAGCCAGTTCACACCTCACTGGTGTCATAAGCCTTTTTGTATAAGTGAGAGAGTGAGTGTGTGTGTGAGAGAGAGAGAGAGAGAGAGAGAGAGAGAGAGATATCGATCAAGGAGAGTGGACTCCTCTTTGGGCCTTTGCCTTCTGTTGAAGCTGGTTCTTGCAGACTGGTTCCTCAATCTCCTGTTGCACTGTCTGCCCATCTGAGGAGCCATCAGCGGACTACTGACGGGGGATTAATTTGGCCAGTTTTGGACCTGTGTATTCACCAGCCTGTACTCTTGATGTCTCTGCTTCATCATCCTGCTTCCTGGTCACCAGTTTCCACAAGCCAAGAGAAGCCTCACTTTAAGTGGACTAGACTTAACTATTTTTACAACTGTAAGTCATTTCTTGATGCTAGCCTTTCCATAAATGATCACACAAGCATCACTGTCTTTGCTTCTCTAGAAAACCCAATTTAACACAAGGTGGACACAGTGTAACTCACAAGAAGTTCTGGTGATGGTTAAGCACTTGCTTGATAATTGGCAAATAGGTGGTTCAATATTCTATTCCTTTTATAGGGCTGCTAAGAGTTAGATTCAACTACTACATCTAACTCATTATAGAACTTTTACAAATTTTCCTGATAAGAATATTCTTGTGCATCTTCTTTATAGTGAGGCCTGAGTTTCAGAGCAGTTAAGGTAGACATTTGGGATCTCTTACCACCATCAGGGCTAGAGCTAAGACACAATTTTACTCATTGTTATTATCTCCCCATCGCCCCCACCCCCCACCTCAGTCACCCTTGCCATGCCCCTAAGGAACTATAAATCCAGTGACTGTCTCTATAGACTACCTATCAAACTCATTATTTTAATGATTACATTGGTTTTCAAATGAGCTGCTAACATCTTTAAAATTGGAATTCTTTATCTGTATGCTTAAGGTGAATAATTGCTAAGTGCTTACTGATAGATCAAGGAGCCCCAGTGGTGTAGTGGGCTACATGTTAGCTTGCTGTTAGGTCCGCAGTTCAAATCTACCAACTGCTCCATGAGCGAATGAGGCTTTCTGCAGCCAAAGAGATTGGACGCGCCCAGGGCAGTTCTACTCCATCTTTTAGGGTCTCTGTGAATCGGAACTGACTCAATGACACTGAGTGATTGATAGAGCTATAGACAGAATATGGTCCAAGGCTGGCGTCACAGTGGCTCAAAGCGTGGCTGCAAACTGAAAGGGTGTGGTTCAAATGAAATCACTGCTTCCCGAGAGGACGACGTGGCAGCCCGCTCCACAAGACTCACCACTGTGGCAGCCCCACGGGCAAGTTTACTCCCTTCTCTAGGGTCGCTATGATGTGGACTGAACTTGATGCCAACGGGTTCTCTGCAACATGAAAAATATGGTGACTCATGCTAAAGATTATTAAAGTTTTAGGATGGTAACAGTAGAGCATTGCACAAGGCACAGGCTTTGGCCCTTCTGAGCAGGAGGCCCAGGATAACCGTACAGGCCTCCATGGTCAGAGTGACTGGACCTTATGAAACCACATGGAGAGTTTTTATCGAATGTTAGCTGAACCATAGCTGATGCTGTCTAGGATGGTATTACTAAATGCTGGAACAGAAATGAATACATAATCAAGACACGGATAGAATTTGCATACGTGGCATCTATCAGCAATGTATATAGAAAGAGTGAGCTACGTTAAAAGAGGAAATCAGTTCTGGCACTTCCTAACCTTTTGGTTACAGATGGTTAGTCTGCCAGTGTGGGTGGGCGAAGCTGGGTGGGGGAGGGGAAGAAGGTAAGCCTTTATCAGTACAACCAGTTGCCGTTGATTTCAGCTATGGCAACGGCGTGTGTGGGAGCAGAAGCACGCGCCCTCGGCTTTTCAAGGCCGACTTTCAGAAGTAGTCAGGCCCCCCCTTCTGAGGCATCCCTGGATACAGCCATCCTACAAGTTAGTAAGACCAAACCTCCAACCCTTCACTTAGCAGCCTAGTGTGTTTTAGCCTTTGCGTCACTCAGGAACTCCCGAGCGTAGGGAAAGCAGATGTGTGTTATGTGCACCCTCACCTCTTCCACTCACCTTTCCTGCATATATTACCTACCTTACCCTGCCACCCGCACACCTCGGTACGATTTCACGCCACGTGGTCACCCCTGTGTCAGAGCTATTAGGCACTGCCTATTTACTTAGAGTGCTGTATTTAATATACAGATTCAGCTAAGCAAATAAAACTCCTATCTTACCTCTCCCTGAAATGACTAGTGGCCCTCAACCCATCAACCCTATCTTTACTGAGTTTCTATATTTGTTACATGCTAACATCCCAAAGCTAGCCTTATTTATTTACTAATGTGAAGGCTTCCCACCTATTGCATGGAAGAATCAACATCTGACGTTACTCAATCAATGTCCACTCCAACTCAGCTGGGAGCTGCTAGCCAGGCTGCCTTTTCGGAGCAGTGAGCAATCAGCAATTCGATTTCAAAACATCTGCTTTTGCAACTCGGAGAACCCCTGCTTTCTCGACCCCAGGCATCTGAGCACAAGGCATTCTGTCAAGAGGCACGCACCTCGCACTGTGGCCGATTTCAAAGGTCCTGGAAGGTAAGTGCTGACCCCAAAGCTGACTGCCAGCTAGTCAATTCTGACTCACAGCTGCCCAGGCAGGAGGGGAGAGGTGGTCCTGTGCGTTTCTGAAACTGTAACCCTTCCCGGGAGCAGGAAGCCTTGTGGTTCTCTAGGGGAGTGGCTGGTGCTTTCAAATTGCTGACCTTGGGATGAGCGGCAGCGTGAGTAACCACTACACCACTGTGTACCACAGTCTGCTAGCACAAATAGGATAATCTACTAAAGCCAGTTTTTTCAGTCAGTGCAGGCTTCTTCTAAAGTAGGTAAAAATTGACTTGGCTGAGTAGAGAAAAGTTAAGTGTAGTTGATCCAATAGATAACTGGGATAAAACTTGTAAAAATCCTCAAAGTTACCAAATGAAGAAAAGTGGCTTGAAGAAATATCAGTTGTCTGTCTTACAAATTCCTAATAGGAATACTGAGTTCCTAATCTTAAGAAAATGGAATGACAAATGGTATTCAGGCCAAATGGTTTCTTAGGCAATGGCCCAGATTAATTGGAAGATTCAGGGCATTGCTTAATATAATTTTTACTGAATTAAAGAAGAGCTGCACATAGGAAAGAAAGTAGTCTTATAGAATACAAGTACAATTAAATATGTATTATAAAAAATCATTGTACTTATTTCAAAGAGTGAATGCTATGTAACTTCAATATTGTTTTATTATAAATGGTGCTGCCTCAAAAAGTTATACAAATTTTTTTTTTGGGGGGGGGGGCATCACTGCCCTCCGGTGGTGGGAGTAGGAGGCCCAGCCCCACTGCTGGAATTGAACCTCCGTCCCAGTGAGCCGCAGTCCCGCGCACGACCACTACGCCACCTGGGCTCAGCCCGTTATATAAAATTTTAAATGAAAATAAACTTTTGAAAAATGTAGAATGATAAGCACGAGGGAAAAGAAGTATTTTACCTTTTTACAGGCATGTAAGCTTTTAAAAATATCTGAAGTGAGCCGACATCTTGAGGACCCTGCTCCTGCTAGGTGCTGCCAAGCGATTCTGACTGAGAGCGACCAAATTCACGACAGAACCGAGCAGGGTTCTGTGCCAGCTCCACAACTGCTATTCTGTTCCTATTATCTTTAAACTGCACAGTGACTGCATATTACAAAAGTCAGGAGAATAATTAACGAAGACATTTATTTTAAATAAGTTTTGCTTCAAAGCAGAAGAGAGGACTTTGTATAAATTAAACATGACTATAAATAACACCTCCAAAAAGTAGTTAATCAAGGTAAGGACCTATCTTAAGGGATTTTAAAAAATGAAATGTTTTTTGGCACAAAGCAAAAAAGAGGGCTTTGCATAAATTAAACATGTGACAATAAATAATATTGCAAAACAGTAGTTAAAAAGGTAACTGTCTATTTTAAGAGACTGGAAAAACAAAACAAATGGGAACAAATTTCAAATGGCTTCAGTCCAGTTATAAAGCAACATGAACTCCACTTGCTCTTCTGATAGACTTAACCCCCCAGAAAGCTCATCAATTAGTAATTGTAAATAAAACCTCAGAGTCCATTCCTTATCTGCATGTGCACTGGAGTATCACAGCAATCTCAAATTCAACAGAGAATTAGACTTATCTTTTCCTGGAACAAGAGTTTGCTCACAATCCCCTACTCTTCTGTATTGTAAGCACAATGAATTTTTTTGAAGCTACAGGAAATCAGAGGGAAGTCAACTCTGAAACTGTGGCCTTCTGAATGGCCCATGCTCTGTCCTGCTCTGGCAGGGTGAAACGTTCTGGGTTGTTAGGAGGAAATCTTCATTTGCAATTTAAGCATTTGAGAAGAGATAACTTATTAAATTTTAGTAATGAGAGGATATCTGCCCAATGAGATACTTTGTTTTATGAGGGTCAATGTAATCAAGTAACGAGCTAGCAGCTTGGTTTGGGTACTGTATGCTTGCAGGCGGTAGATAGTAGCCCTAATCAAATAGACCAGTTTTGTTTACGTCAAAGAGGGAGGCAACTGCACCAAAATTTTATGTTGTCCAGCCAGTAGTCTCCAGACATTTGTATACAAGATGACAGAAAGCTGATCAAAGGAGTCTGAGTCACCAACACAGCCTACTTGACTTTTACATGAAAAAAAAAAATTGTTTGACACATCCCCCTTAACTTGCCCCCCCCCCAAAAAAATGAAGTTAAGGAGACATTATAAATGGCTCATACCTAGCTAACTCGGGAAGCAATTCTATGCTACAACAAATTTTTATTTTTATGTTTTAGATCATTTGAAATTTAAAGAAGGAAATTGCAAGAAGTCGTTTATTAGTTCCAATCACTAGAAGGATTTAAACAGATGCTAGAATATGCATTTTGATCATTAGTTAAGTGAGATGAGGCTATTAAAATCATTAAAGTTTGTTTTGATAACACCTCCCCCTCACTTCTCGTAATCTGACATTTCACATTTATGTGAAGGGCTTTGACTGTTTTGTGCATTGACCATGCAACATGGCAAGTGAGAGTAATAGATTTTGATGGTTAGGAGTCAACTTGGCTCGGCCATAATTCTATGGCTTGGAAATGCTGTAACAATGTGACTTGGCAGTACTTAATGATGCAGCTATGCTTTGTTCTGTGACCTTGGGTCCCTGTCCGCCATGTTTTCATTTTAGCATAGTGACCTGGCCAAGGGACCCTAATCATGTGGGTAAGTGAGGAGTGCACATCAACCATACAGATGTCTATGAATGTTGCCAACACTTTTTTGATTGAATTAGTATCTTCTGGTATACTCTCTACATTTAAGCAACAGTAAAATATAAGAAAGGCAAGGACTCACAAAAGTAATCAATTTTCTTTTGTATCAAAAAGGTTTCAGTCAGAGGCAAAAAAAGCCACTTTCTAGAAAAAGGATTCCAAATTGCTGGCCAATTATGGAACAGTCATTTCTAAAGTATGCCAGTCTAGCACACTGGTACCCAACAATGTTCCCTTTTGAACCAAGTAACTCACTACCCAGCCCGACAGCTTTACTTTCATTACTAGTAGATTGGTAAGTCGGTATTTCTACATAAGAGTTTAAGATTTCTTACATGAGGCACTTTCTTGCCAGTACCTGGGGGCATAGGCCTGGGTGTTGGGTAGGTGGTCCTTATTCCATTGATAGGGACATTTGAGCCAGATACTATTGAAATAGAGTGATTTAACTTGGTGTGATCCAGAACAATAGATACCTAACTTCCACTTACATTTCTGAAATAGCACTGCATTTTCCCATATTGTGTCACAGGACCAATAGGGGGGTAATAATATCATGGACTAGAGCCAATTCCCTTTAGTCTAGTTTAATCATTTGACAAGGGGACAATGTAGGAGGAGGTTGGTCTTGAAAGTGAGAATAAGCAGCTGAGGAATTCCAAGCATCCTCCTCTCCTCCCTTCCATTCTTCCTGCCATTGAGTCTATTCCAATGCAAAGTGACCCCACAGGACAGTGGTTTTCAACCTTCCTAATGCCAAGACCCTTGAATACAGTTCCTCAGGTTGTGGTGACCACCCCCAACCATAAAATGCTTTCCTTTTTTCCCCCCACCCCCCCTGCCTCCCCACCATAAAATTATTTTCCTTGCTACTTTATGACTGTAATTTTACTACTGTTATGAATAGGGTGAACCCTGTGAAAGGGTCATTCGACCCCCAAAGGGGTCTGGACCCACAGGTTGAGAACTGCTGCCGGAGGTGAAAGAAGGTAGTACTGCACCCATTAGCTTCTGAGACTGTTACTCTGAATGGGAGTAGAAAGTCCTGTCTTTCACCCTCCGAGCAGCTGGTGGTTTCAAACAGCTGACCTTGCAGTTAGAAGCCCTCCATCGCCATCACCAAGGCTCCCTTTCTTTCCATTTGTGCTCAGCTGCGAACTGAAAGGGTGGAGGCCTGGGTCTACTCAGAGTTGCCTGAAGGGAAAGGCCTGGTGATCTATTGCTGAGAGAGCAGCCACAGAAAACGCAAAGAAGCCCAGCACTACTCTTGACACAAGGGGTCACCGTGCATCAGAAGTGGTGTTGACAGCAACTGGTGTTTAACTTATTATTGCAGCTGAACAAGCATCTTTCATTTTCCAAACACGCTACCACCTGGGAGGAATGGTGGTTACGTGGGAAAATTCTCCTTTTTTGTGCAAATACTCCCTGTCTTCCTGTGGGGCCCACATGTTACCATGATAAGGAACAGCTTCAGCAGACCGGGAAGAAAGGTCTGGATACCTCCTTCTGCAAACCAGTCACTGAAATCCCTAGGTGCACAGTTCTAGTCTGGGAACAGGTGGGACCACCAGGAGTCTGCTTCTGACTGAATAGCAGTGAACAAGGAACTTACACTATGTTCTGAATCATTTCTAAAATATTCATTACAATTAGATGAAGTATTTACCGGCATGTTCAAAATGAAAGTAAAATTTAATAAAATGTGCACTTATAACGTACAAAAGAAAACAATTTTGTAAAATGCCATATTTTATCATATGTGGGTATATGGATTCTTGCTCTTCTACTTAAAAGCTCCCCATAACTCTCCACCGCCCCGGGCCCCCTGACTCCCTTAACTCTTAAGATCCTAAAAAAGCAAAAATAGTTTTTCTATGCTTTAAATATCCTAAGTAAAGTTCACAGATTAGGAGCAAGAAAACCTTCACTTTTTATTAAAAAGAGAGATGTTACCAAAAATAGAAAAGTGTGATTCCATAGTTAATTTAAGTATTTTAAGAATCACCCACCTCCCTGTTCATTCAATTCAGACTTATCTCTGCCTTGGGTACAGTACTGGTTCAGAAGCCATGCCAGCCTCCAAGAGGTTCTTAAGAATCGAGTTCAATCTACCACTCTTTTAGATTCAGTGAAGAGCTGTAACACTACCAAACAAGGCCACCGATACGTGACTCAATCTTGTGGGGAGCCCTCTCCGTTTCAATTTGGAACGTGCTATTCCCTCCGATAAACGGGGGCAGGCGCATTACTGACGTGAAAGGCGGTGAGAACTAATGTCGGACAAGCACTGGACTGCTAACTGCAAGGTCAGCTGTTCAAACCCATTGGCCACACCGTGGTAAAAAAAGGAGGCAATCTGTTCCCCAAGTGGTTTATAGCCTTGGAAGCCACATATAAAGTCACTATGAGTTAGAATCAGCTCGATGGCCATGAGGTAGGAATGATGAGTCAGAATGACTTGAGTTTGCACCACTGTCCTATGGGGTCACGATGACTTGGAATTGACTCAATGGCAGGAAGAATGGAAGAGAGGAGGGGAGGATGGTTGGATTCCTCAACTGCTTATTCTCACATTCACTACTACTTTCCTTACAGAACGACTATGCACTCCTTTTAGCCTGCCCAGTCTCCATGAGTTGGCAATGATTTTGGGGAGTAGGAGTTGAAGGGGTGGGGAGAGGGGAGAAACCCTTAAGTTCGTTTCCAGGTGGTGCAAACGGTGGCTTAGTAGTACCGCCCAGTAGTACTGTGCAAACCCAGTGAAGCAGCTCTACATTTTTTTAAAAGAATAAATCATTGGGGGGGGGGGGGCTCTTACAGCTCTTATAACAATCCATGCATCCATTGCATCAA
>PVJH01017812.1:30853-47023 GCA_004026705.1 Nesogale talazaci
GAATGGAGGCTTCTGCATGGTGCCGTTGGTGAAGAATATGCAAAGTACCATGTTCTGCCACAAGAACAAACCAGTCTCTTTTAGAAGATGTGCTCGAATCCTTCTTAAAAGTGAGGATGGTGAGACTTCATCGCACTTAGGTTGATTATGTTTTCAGAGAGACCAGTCCCTGGAAAAGGGCATCTCCTTCCTAAGGTGGAGGGGCAGCGGAAAAGAGGAAAGCCTTTGACAAAATGTATTGACACAATGGTCATAACAAAGGCTCAAGCATATCAGTCGTGAGGCCAAGGCAGGCCCAGGTGGTATTTTTGTTCCCCTGTACACTGGATCTCTGAGGCGGAGCCAACTGAAGGCACCTGACCTAACAACAGTCACAAAGCAGCAGAAGGTGGTATTGGCTCAGTGACAGTGGTTTGGTTTTGGGGTGGTGGTGGGGGGCGCGCGCAGGGTTAACACAAGAATGCAAATACTTCAGTGTAGAAATTAATGGGTTTCCTGGGACATTAATTAAAAAAACCCCATTGATATATGTGATAGAAATCAAAGGGAAGTTCATCTTCTTTGACTGCTTCACTGCCCCTTGGGCTTCTGTTCCTAGAATCCATAAGTCACTCGCCTTATGAAGTTTATGTTCCTGAGAGATTGGGGGGTGAGCGCAACCCTCTGTCTGAGTCTGTGCTGTCCAGAGAGCTGTGCTGCCACCTCTTTGTTTTACTGGCCACCCAAACCCACTCATTGGTGTTCAGGGCAGGTGCCACCAAGGCCAGGTAGGAGTGGCATTAACTGTGTGCCACTGTCAGTGGTGGAAGAGCCAGGAGTTGAACCAGGAGGGGTGTGATAGTTTGTTATTCAGTTGAATTTGAATGTGAGACTAGCAAGGTCCCAGCAGCTGGTCAAAGTTTCATCCAGGGCAGTTAAAATTAAATGACCTTCATACACAAGGACACTGCTTTTGATCTTCTGTTGCTTTGGCCGAGCACAGCAGCGCTAGTCAGTGAGGTGCCAGTGGTACTTTTGTTCATTCTTGCGTTTTGTCTGCCAGTCCTTCTGGTGGCTGGGGGCAGGCATTTGCACAGCACGGAGACTGATCGTGGGAAGGAGCAGAGCCAGTTGGCTTTAGTGCTGAGCTCTAACCAACTGTGTTAGGGAGGGCACTGAGACTAAAGTATTGAAACGACAAGCCACTGGAGCAGCCCATGGTGTGGATACATGTGTGTGCACATGTGTATGTGTGAATGCACACACAATAGAGCTCATCATGTCTCTTAAAAGGGAACTCTAACAAGGTGCTGGAGGAGGACGTGGGCAACGTGTTGTCTTGTAATCCATCATAAAATTACACACGCTCCATTCTGGATCATCACCTCTAATAGGAATCTGTTCATGCGGGTCTGATGCTTGGTAAGAATCTATTCATCTTTTTGTTTCTGAAACGACTTGAAACTTGACTGCTCTGTTTTGCACACAAAAGCTATGAAGCTAATAATGAGCAAACCCTTGAAAAATGAAAGATAAGAATGATTCCTGGTGTATAGCCCCGCTGTCCTTTCTGCCTCCCCCCCCGCCCCCACTGTAATTCATTTTAAGCACAACCAGTAAATGATAGTATGATGATGATGGGCATACTGGGCATACTGCTTATTTTTAGACATCTTCAAATATATATTAAGAAGTATTTTTAAAGTAGGTCTGAGGAAGAAATGAATTTGGTACAAGGGTTACTAGGATATAAGCGATGTAACAATTTTGAGGATGGTTCTGGACCGGACAGCCTTTGTTCTGCTGTACAGAGTCACTGTGAATTGGAACTGATTCATGTGGACAGAGTTTTTTTTTTGTTTGTTTGTTTTTGGGGGCATCACTGCTCTCCGGTGGTGGGAGTAGGAGGCCCAGCCCCACTGCTGGAATTGAGCCTCCGTCCCAGTGGGCCGCAGTCCCGCGCACAACCACTACGCCACTGGGGCTCAGCCCATGGACAGGGATTTTTGTCCGTTGTTCTCATTTAAGGAGAATAGTGTTTGGTGCCCACACAGCAATCACTTATTGAAGGGTCGAGCAGAGGAGCAGTTGGGGAACCAAGGACCTCATAAGCAACCCCGGTGGCTTGGTAGTTATTCACTGGGCTTCAATCCACAAGGTCAGTGGTTAGAAGCCACCGGTCTCTCCAGGGAGAAAGCTTAGGCTTTCTACTCTCATAAAGAGTCAGAAAGAGTTAGAGACGCAGAAATCACTCCGGTGGCCGTGATTTTGGTTTTTGGTTTAGAGGACCTACCTAGTGGCTAGACAGGCCGAATGCTGTGGGCCAGGGCGAGGTGGGGGGGGGGCGGTCCGGGGGTCGGGTGAAGCGTTCGATACTAGGGGCTGCCAGGGCTTTTCTTCTTAGTGAGCAGTGGCGTGTCTGTGTTTTAAGAAGAGCAGCAAGGTCTGCTTTCTGTGTAAAAAGGTCCCTGTAGGTGTCCTTTGGGGAGGGAGCTGGAGGTGGGCTCGAGAGAAATGCAGCTGACTTCACTTTTACTTACCTGTCGACATTGACATTTCTGCCTCACTTTGTGCTTTTAACTTCACAGACACACTGCTTTTTAAGGTCTCACAGATGGTGTGAGCATAATGGGGGTCCTCTGGGGGAGGAGAGCACCCCTCAAGACTACTATTCTGGCTGAGCCCTGGTGGCCTAGTGATTGTGTGCAGGACTGTGGCCCACAGGGTTGATAGTTCAAATCCAGCAGCAGCTCTCCTGGAGCAAGGCTGGGCTTCCTACTCTCACCAGGGCAGTGATGCCACAAAAAAAAAAAAAGACTACTAATCTTGTTGGTAAAACAAGTGACTTAACCTTTTAAACATTAGGTTGATTGGTGTCATCAACAGAGATTTCTGATCGTGATTTTTCTCGTTTTTATGAACTGAATGTCTATAGGGGCTATTTTCTTTGTAAAATAATCTAATTTGTAAAATGCTTTTCTTGTCTATTCGATCTGGGGTTTTAATTAGTACCGAAGGGAGGGATATGCTTCTGTAATTGTAACTTTAGGTTACTTCCGTAGTTCAATTAATTTTAAAACACACTCATTATCTGTTATCTCTAGTTGCTTTGATCTCATTAGATGAAGTGATATTTCAGTTGTGAATTGGTAATTAAAAAATAATGTGTTTTTCTTACTGTAAGAGCAGTGCATGTTTAGTGAAGAACATTTTTGAAGCTATGGGTTAAAAATAAAAAGACCCAGAATCTCCAATCTGGAGGTACCTACCGAGCGGTGGGCATGCTCAAATCACCCAGCAAGTGCAGAGAGAATGCCATGGGGTCACTTCCCACCTCTGGCTATACCCGGGGGATGGAGAATGGAAGTCCGCTGCCCTCCAACCATTAGCCCATTCTGACACCTGTCAACCTGCCCCTGGTAGCCCCTCTCTGCTGGGCTGGAGAACCTGTCGCACTGGTGACACAGAACTCACAGACAACATGCTGTTGAGGCTCTCTTACGGAAGTTAACAGGCTACAAGTCATGATCAGAGAATATTGAGGACACAGTCCCTTTGTTTTGTTTTGTTTTTCTTTTTTTGTTTGTTTGTTTTTGGGCATCACTGCTCTCCGGTGGTGGGAGTAGGAGGCCCAGCCCCACTGCTGTAATTGAACCTCCGTCCCAGTGGGCCGCAGTCCCGCGCACAACCACTACGCCACCGGGGCTCAGCCCGACACAGTCCCTTTGCAGCAATGTCTCTTGCCACCAGGCTGGCAGGCAAGTGTCCATGTGGCCCCGAGGCCTGTGCCTTGCTCTGTGGGGGCGAGGAAGGCTGCCGCTCCTCTGGTTTCCAAATTGCAGACACTTTACACAGAGCTTTCCCGGGCCCTTCACTGGTGCCCCCTCTTTCTTGATGATCTCTTCCGGTTTCTGAGAGGGCTCACAGGGAGTGCCCAAAGCAACTACCCACCCATCTTAGAGTCTCTGCACCTGATTTGCGTGCCCTCACCCAGGCAGTCATGTAACATGCACCCCAAAGGCTATTTCTAGAAGAGCCACAATCGTCCACGTCACTGCAGGTACCTAATGTGAAGCTGTAGTGTCTGGGAGAAGAGGCATGTTAAAGCCTAGGGGACCTAAAGATTGGTCCATCAAGGGGGCAGCTGAGAGCCTGTCATCCCTGAGGTGTTCCTGGAAGGATACATCCTGGCGTTCCTAGCACCTTGCAGTTTTTTTTGAAGAGAAGCAGGGAATCTAGAACTACGGAGTTCATGTGAACCCTTCCTATTTGTATGTGGGTCCCTGGGCTTATGAACACACGTGGAGTTCAAGCAAAGCCTGTCTGAGGGCTGACTTCAATCTTTGTTACCTGGCCGCTTTGCTGCCTTAGGCACATACTGCTTTGTAGTATGTGTTTTTCATGTAATAAATTGTAAATATACTTATAGCCTTTTCTCACAAATGTCTGTGTAACCAGCCATTTGATTGCTGGACCTTTAGATCCGTCTCTTTGATGTACTAGAGAGACAAAGTTCTTGGTCCAAAAGATCTAGTTCCAGAGTCCTCCAAGAGTTTCTGTTCCCACTCTTCCCCCCTCCTCCTCCCTGCAAGTATGGAATGTGTGTGGTTCCCGTTCCCTTAACAGCAGTGGGTAAAGCCATGTCAAGCACAATATTAGTTAATTTTATTTACCTGAAACCTCATATTTTGGGTGTTAGCATTTAGTTTGAACATTAAGTTAATGTTTATTGGCTTTATATAGATTTACTGGGTAATCAGTCACCTCTTAGTTCTAGTAGACTTGGGGGGGGGGTTTGTTTGTATTCATTGTCTGCCAATCTTTTTAATAGAAGGATACAACCAGACAATGGTAATATTAGTACCTCATATTAGGGCCTCCCCTAAAGTTGAAATCATCAGTTATCTTGGATGTACTTACATCCCAGTTAAAGTACTATGGCGGGGAAGGTGTGAATATTTGAGCACGGCCGCAGGTGTGCCTGAAGTGGCCAGGGGTGCCCAGCTAGACAGAATGATCAAGCCTGCACTGTTTTCAGTTGTCCTGGGCTTCTGAGATTGTGTTAGGCCCAGTTGACTAGAGAGATAAATCCAGTGACAATCATGTATATGTATGTATGTGTGTGTATATATTATATAATATAAGCTTTATATCAAGAAATAATTATATATCAAGAAAGCATCCCAACCCAGTCTAACTTAAATCCAGAAGCCTGATACTAGTTTATAAGCCCCTTCTCAGACTCATGTAGCCACAGCATTGATACAGAATGCAGGAAGAGCAGAAGCCTGTGGTTGCTGAGTCTTGTGGATCAAGCTTAGTGGGACCATAGTAGGGTACTGGCAGCTTTCAGGGTCAGTAGCACAGAGAGTGGACTCCAGGGTCTTCGCTTATAAAGCCTTATCCACAAGGACTCAGCATCAGGCTGTAACCCTGATAGACAGGTTTGACTCCACTGCTAGCCAGGAATGTCTAGTTGATATAAATTCACCTGACCACCTCCAACAGATAGACCATGATATTTTGTAAAAGGTAGTCTTTTTGGTTATTATTTATAATTTTACCTTATATTTCTTAATTGGCCCAAACTCCTAAAACAGTGGTAGATGCTAATTTCCCTTTAATCTCTTAACTTCAATTTCATTATCTTAAATTTTATTAAACTAGATCCTTAGCCCAGAGTATTAGTATTTGTTAGCAGTAATATTTTCCTGATGAGAAATCCAAGACATAAAGATGGGTATATGCAGTGAGAATCTTTGGACTATCTGACCCAGCACGAATCTCTTAATCCACACAACCCAATCCCTTCTAACCTTCTCTTCTGCCCCCAAAGCTACAGTTGACAGAAATAGCCAAAAGGTCAGAATAACCCAAAAGCTCAATCAGCTAAATATGAAATTAGGAATTGGTCTCAACAGAGAAAGCTTTGGGCTTACTGTTTGTTGTTCAGGGCCAGAAGGTGAAAACTTGAGGCCATTATGTTCTGCTTTTGTTTGAGATGACAGAGAAAGGTGGTTTATATATATGGCAAATAAGTACCTGGAGAGACGCAGTCAGAAAGAACACTACCTGAGTTTCATGGTTAAGTGTGAAAATCTATAAATTCCATTCCTTTCTGGGGCCAGCTGCATTCTTGCTCTGTGGGAAAAACCCAACTCATTGCCATCAAGTGATCCCAACACCCAGTGACTCTGTAGGGCAGACTGGAGCTGCCCCTGTATTCCTCAGATTCTTCCCTCTCCTTTGGGCCCGAGCCAGGGAGACTTGGTGTCTCTTTCTCTTCTAGGCATTCTTCTCACACTCGGCACTGTATTGTTTTACTCACCACTCCCCCCCCCTTCCGCCCCCACCTCTGCAGGAGAAAGATGAGACTGCCCTGTAAAGATTCACAGCCTGGGAAACCTTCTATAGATAGGGCAGTAGCACTCTGTCTCTTGGCTGTTGTCTGCAGAAGTGCGCATTTATTGTTTGTCTGTTTTCTTTAAAAAATGATTTTATTGGGGGCTTGTACAACAACTCTTAGCCCAATCCATACATGCATCCATTGTGTCAAGCACATTTGTACATTTGTTGCCATCATCATTCTCAAAACATTTGCTTTCTACTTGAACCCTTGGTATCGGCTTCTCATTTCCCCCCCTCCCTCACGAACCCTTGATAAAATATACATTATTATCATTTTGTCATGTCTTATACTGTCTGACGTCTCTCTTCACCCACTTTTCTGTTGTCCATCTCCCAGGGAGGGGGTTATAAGTAGATCCTTGTCATTGGTTCCCTTTTCTTTCCCACCTTCCCCTCCTGGTACTCTCATTATTGATCCTGATGAGTTTATCTGTCTTGGAATTCCCTGTGTTGTGAGCTCTTTTCTGTACCTGTGTACATCCTCTGGTCTAGCCGTATTTGTAAGATAGAATTGGGATCATGATAGTGGGGGATGGAAGCATTAAAGAGCTAGAGGAAAGTTGTATGTTTCATCATTTCTTTACTGTACCCTGACTGGCTCACCTCCTCCCTGAGACCCTTCTGTAAGGGGATGTTTCAGCTATAAGAAAAACTAAAGAAAACATAGGTTGTGAATTCACTTGTGTCTACAAGAAGATAGGTTGAAGTGCTAATCTGAGACATCTGTGAATGTGGCTCCATGTAGAAATAGAGTACTTGAGGTATTTGAAGATGTTATTATTGATTAGCAAGAGATCATACCGGAATAGGGTGGTACCTAAGCCGATATAAAGGATACCCTTATAAAAGAGAAGAGGAAGAGATAGCCAATAAATTTGCTTCAGCAAGCTAAGGAGTACTTGGGCTGCTAGGAACTGGATAAATAAGTGGCCCTTTAGAGCAGTCATGGAGAACATTTTTTCTGCCAGGGCCCACTCCCTGCTGTAGAAAATGATCAACTTAAAAATTAGCCTGTCCCCCAATGAAATGATTCTTAAAAAAAGGAGGGGAAGGGAAAGAGGAGCTTATACCAAGGGTACAAGTAGAAAATATTTGGAAATGAATATGGCAATATGTGTACAAATATGTTTGATACAAATGATGTGTTAAATGTTATAAGAGCTGTAAGAGTCCCAAATAAAATCATTGGGAAAAAAATTAGCCTGCTAAATAATTAACTCACCCTGGCAGTATAGTGGTTTCACATTGAGCAGCTAATCACAAGGTCAGCAGTTCAAAACCATCAGCCACTCCTCTGGAAAAAGATGAGGTTTATTACTCTCTTAAAGAGTTTGTGGTTCCAGGAACCCCCAGGGGCAGTTCTGCACTGTCCTGCAGCATGGCAATGAGTCAGAATAGACGCGGGCAGTAATTTCTTTTGAGTACTGCTGTAATGGCTGGAACTGTCCTGGTGTGTGGCGTTGGCTGGTACTTGATGATTTCATGAGTTTTATAGGGGCGCTGTGAGGCGGCATCCACTCGATGGCAGGGAGTTTAGTTTTTTTGGTATGGTCCTTAGAGCCGACGTTCCCCACTCCTGCCCTAGAGACTTCAGAGGAGGATGCCCTAGCATTGGGTTGGTTGATATTTCTGCCTTACTGAACTGTAAGCTACATTTCTGGTTCTCTGAGCCACTCAGTTTATGGCATTCTGTTTGGGCAGCTCTGGGCAACTAATACAACAAGAAAAACAAGCATACAAATTTAGTATCTATTTAAAGATAACCACACTTTGGTGGAAAGGACCTTCTGCACATGATAGTGTCACTTCGGATCTGTGTTGACTCAGGTCAGTTCATAGGAAATGGGAAGGAAGAGATTTTGAACTTAATTTGCACATGTCCTAGAACTTCAGTAATGGCAGTTTTCTTCACATACAAAATTTTGATCTTATGCAACACACACACACACACACATTCAAACCAAAGAAGTAGACTAGAGCCATTCCCAGGATACAGTGTGAGGTGAGTTTGAGGTGTGCTCAGGTATGCAGCTACTGGAACAAGACTTTGAACCTTCACTTGGCAACCACACAGCCTTAGTGGAGTTTCCCTGAGGAAAGGCTTATTTCTGGGAGAAGACGGGCTTTCTACTCAAAAACAGTTACATGTGGGAGACTCATAAGATAATTCTACCCTGTCCCATAGGGTTACTTTGAGCTACCACCTACTTGATTACAGTGAGTTTTTGCTTTTTTGGGCATCAGTACCCTCTGGTGGTGGGAGTAGGAGGCCCAGCCTTGCTGCTGGATTTGAACCTCCAATCCAGTGAGCCACAGTCCCGCGCACAACCACTACGCCACCAGGGCTCAGCCAAGAGGCCTAATTCTGACAATGTTTCAAAGCTTTGAAAAGCAGCTATACATAAGGAGTGCATCTCAGGGGCAAGGATGGCAAGGCTTCTTCTTCCATACGTTGGACCTATCGTCAGGAGAGAACAGTCGTCGTGGTTGGTGAAGTGGAGGGGCAGCGCAAAGAGGAAGGCCCTCCAGGAGCTAGATGGACATGGGCTGCAGCCCGTGTCCAGGCACAGGAACCCCGGTGACGGAACACGGACCTGGCTGGTCACGTTCTGTTGTGCAGAGGCTCAGTATGGATCCGAACTGACAACAGACCCAATTCTCAGATTAGCATTCTATTTGTCTTACACTCGGTGGTGAGAGGAAGTATCAAAGGAATTGGGGGAAGGGGAGAGACAGACACATGTGTGAACCGGAATCTGTGTCAGGCAGAAAACAAGCCGTGGGAGGGTGGGCCTGTCCCCTGACCCGATGGCAGACCCTAACTGCCTGTAACTCCCGAGTTCTCATGTGAGGGTGCTTGAAAGCATTAAGACCCAATTCCTTTATGATGTAATTTCCAGGGAAAGGACGTGGAGCTGTGCCCATCAAAGGGGTAGGACTGGAGAAACCCAGAAACACAAGGCAGCCATGTCACGTGGCTCCCTAGGTTCCACGGTCTATCCAGATCCACAGCTCTCCTTGTTTGCTCCCTCTTTCTCGTGGTTCTTTCCCCTGCTTTCCTTTCAAGGCTCTGGATCCCCAAATCCTATACAGTGTATATTTTTGTTTGTTTTGTTTTTGGGCATCCCTGCTCTCCGGTGGTGGGAGTAGGAGGCCCAGCCCCACTGCTGGAATTGAACCTCCGTCCCAGTGGGCCGCAGTCCCGCGCACAACCACTACGCCAACGGGGCTCAGCTCTACAGTGTATATTTTTATGCT
The DNA here is from genome assembly GCA_004026705.1 of Nesogale talazaci. Lineage (NCBI taxonomy): Eukaryota > Metazoa > Chordata > Mammalia > Afrosoricida > Tenrecidae > Nesogale > Nesogale talazaci. The sequence goes on from PVJH01017812.1 coordinate 40,499, forward strand.
GGCTTCCTGTTCCCTACTTCCTTTAGCCCACAACCCTTTTGAGCATTTTAAAATAAAACATTAAAAAAAGATCTTAATCTGGGATTAGATTAATTTGAAATAAGGTTCTTTTGCTTCAACCCACTGCCATCGAGTCCATTCTGACTCCTAAGGGCCTTATAGAATAGAACAGAGCTACCTTATCAAGTAGAATAGGGTTGCCACCGCTGATAATCTGTGTGGAAGCCACGGCAGTATCTCTTTCCTGCAGCGTGCTTGGCGAGTTTTAGTTTCTGACTTTTCAGCTAACCTAGTACTCCCCAAACTGTATTTCAGAGGAATTAGTGTGAATGTTAGGACGAGAAAACCATGATTTGGGTGTAGCAAATAGGCCTGTTAAAATGCAAGCCAAAAATGAGTTCTCTTAATTTTATTTTCCAGTGAAGGTTTACTCTGCAGTTTATGTAGGTTTTCTTTCAACAGTTTCCATACAAAGATGACCTTGGTTACATTCTTCACCATCCGTGAACATTCTTATTATTCCTATCCTGGGTCCAATTCCATGTTCCCTTGCATTTTTAGGCTTCTTTTAAAGTTTTTTTAAAACAGAGCCCAGTACTTACGGATGTTAGTTATAATTTGTGAGCCAGTCTGTTATTTAGTTAAAAGGTGACCTCATGGGTGATTTCAGGTCAAGATTTGAATTGTATCTCAGAGCAATAATCTTTGGGGTCCTCCCTTTTTAACCAGTCCAGTAAGCTTTTTTTTTTTTTTTTTTTTTTTAAGTTGAATTTTAAAAGAAACTTTGAGCTTCTGTTCTACATTTCCTTCTCATTCAATCATGGGCCATTCTTTTGACCCTGATTAGTAGATGAGGCTGTGGTCATGTACTGCCTGTCAATGAGTTTCTCTTGAGGTTTGGTTTCCTTCTTCATCTTGTTTGAGCTTCTGTTGAGTAGAGACCATTGCTTGAATCATAGAGGGCCTTTCACAAGCTTTTAAGACTCCAAGTACTAATCACCAAACGTGGTGTAAAAGTGAAATTTACTCAATTGCGTAATATGGCTCTTCTAACCATAATCCCTCTGTGATGTGTAATTTTGGCCTCTTTGCCTGGGGTGATAATCCCTATTTGAAGGGAATTCTGTACTACAAGATTAAGGTGGGATTTACCTATGGTCTCCATTTTACTACAGGATAGATGACTCGGTCCAACCAGAACCAAACTGGCTGCTCTGGCGTCAATGCTGACTCTTGTGCGTTTCACAGACTGCAACTATTACGGGGAGTAGAAAGCCTAGTCTTTCTCCCGCGGAGCTGTTGGTGGTTTTGAACTGGGGACCATGTGGGTTGCGGCCCAGTGCCGAGCCAGTACGCCACCAGGGCTCCCTGTGACTGAGTCACCACCCTTTATTTTCCTTGAGGGTGTGGTCTCCTGAAAGACAAACACCAGACTTCCCTCAGAGCTTTCCTTCCCTTTTGTGACTTTGCTTCCTGGGAGGAGCAAGAAGACCTGCTTTGGACACCTCAGATGATTTTGGCTTCTGGCTCTGGATTTTGCATCCGATCTGTCCCATGGCTCTTGGGGCTTGAGCTGTAATCCACCACCTGTTCTGCAGTCCCCAGTGGTTGAGGAGGATCCTCCAGGCAGAGGAGTGAACTGAAGACTCGGGGTTTGATGACCTCCTCCACTACATGAGCCCTTTCTCAAAGCGCTGCACATGCTATGAGCCAATTGCTGAACCAGGGACGTGAGGGAATAGACTGAGGGAGGAGTGGTAGTGAACATGATTTGGGCCATCTTTAATTGCTGCCTCTTTGGGACTAGTCTGGTAGTAATTCTTTTAAAAGTAGTTATCTCTCTCTTTAAAGCAGTTATTTCTAAAAAAGACATCATGTTCCATGAAACTACAGTTCTAATTCTTCAAACTCAGGAAATAAATACTGAAAATTACTTGGTTATGTCTAAAGTGTATCCGTAGATGCGCCCTCTGCATATATATATGAATTGTATATTCAATATTGTTGTGGGGTACAAAAGCGGCTCTAATCTCAAAAATGATATAAGGAAAACATTTTAAAAGAAACACACAGAAACAGACACATCATCTGGGCAAGGGAGGCCATGAGCAGGAGGTCAAAATGGTGTCCAAAGATGTACAATCGGGATGCTAAAACTAAGGAAACTGTCACAACTTCAGGATTGGTGGCAGAAAAATCCATCAGTCACAAGCAGGATTAGAGAAGCAGGACCAGGACATGGTTAGAGCATGGACATTCTCTTGGAAAAGCTTACAAGAAGGGTCCATGGTGGTCAGGTTGAGTCTGATGACTTGAGGCATGACTTACAACTGTGTGACCCCCCCATCCAGGACACATCAACCAAGTCCCTTCAGAGCGATGGCCACTCTCTGGGCTGGCTGGTGAGGGAAAGATTATCTAAGTCCTCGGTTAATGGTCAGAAGGAATTCAGTGGGAGCTTAGTTTGCGTGGGGACTCTGCAAATGGCTTTTGGGCCAGCCTTATCACCCATTACATTGTACAAATGGGCTGTCAGAAGTTAAGCCCTAATCCAATATGAAGAAGTACAGGACTCTGCTCTCTTTCTCCTATTGCCCTCTTAATACCTTCTAGCTATCTTGCCCTTTTGGGGACACAAATTTAGTTGTCTGCAGTGTAGAACTGCCAGAATACTATATATTTAAGGAGAGTAGCAGGGAAAATGTAAACCTAATTCACTTACAAATATCCCATTTTATACAAAGTGCTTTCTGTACGGAGAATAAGTTTTTAAATATTGAGACACCAGGTATTATTGGAAAAGGAGTCTATCAACGAAAGTCTGGGGATATTTTTATTCCAGCACTCCAAACTCTACCTTTCCTCACCTCCTGTCACCTTTTCTTTGTTGTCTAATTGTTGGGACTCAGTTTCCTTATTTGTAGAAGACCACAATAATATCTTTGAAAGCAAAGATAGGTGTAGTTATAATCTTCTTTTTCGGCCAGTTTAAACCCTCTTTTGAGTTTTCAGAATTCTGCTAATTGGTTAAATCACACATATAACTGTTGGAGAGTTCTTTTTCTGTGAATGAATGTACCATGAAACCTGAGAGCTGGGACTGTGTTATTTTTTCATATTTTGTAAATTTTCCACTTTTGAAAGGGGGCAGTATTACTACTTTTTTTTTTTTTTTTTTGTATTACTACTTTTCTATTGTTAACTTTGGCAGAAAAGGCAAGGCTGGTGAGGGAAAGTTTTCTTTTTTTCTATCAGAAAAAGAAGAAAAGCCTGATTGTGGTAAAACAAGGAAGGTTGCCTTAGTACCATAATTTTCTTTATTTGTCATGGTGTTTAATACCATTTTTTTCACTTGTAAATGGCAGGACAGAAACTGGCTCACGGGAAAAGGGATGTACATACTTGTCAAGTCTACAAATTCTGCTCAGGGAGCAGTTACACCTGTCACCGTGCGTGAGTCAGCATCAACTCCATGGCAGTGAGTTTGGTTTGGGGCTTGGTTTGATCTCTTGGGCCTGAACCAGTCTGGCCAGAGTAATGCAGTACATTTCTTGACTGACCTAGACCTTGTGTCTTCCGCTTGTACCAGTTAATGAAGACATTGTTCATAGTGAGCGACCCTACAAAGGAAAAAATGAAACTATGCCTAATCCTACTGCATTCCCACCCTCTTTTCTGTGTGTGAGCACTGCTGCACCTGCTGTTGTTTGTCCATCTCACTGAGGTCTTCTTTTGCACTGACCTTCTAAACCAAATGTGGCGTCCTTCTCCAGGGACTGGTTCCTTAGGTCCAAAGCATGTAGGATGAAGTCTCACCCTCCTCACACTTCTAAGAAGCATTCGGGGTGTACTTTTTCCAAGATAGACTTGTTTGTTCTTCTGGCAGTAAAGTGTAGGGCAGTGAAGAAGGAAGAGAGAGGCCCTGGACAAGATGGATTGACACCCTGGCTGCTACCATGGGCTCAAACAAAAGAACCGTGGCGAGTTTGGCATCATACGAGGCGGGGTTTCTTTTTGTTGTACATCCCTATGTTATTTGACAATCCCACATAATTCTAAGGCATGTGTTTTTCTGCAGTCTTCCTCATTCATTCATCTTTCACATACATATGAAGAGATAAGTTGGCTTGGGTCAGATGCAGTTTAGTCATCAAGTGACACTTTAAAGAAGTCTGCAGCAGATTTGCTCAACATCATTCCATAAAACCACTTCCGTTAGCTTCACTCTTCCTTAAAAGGCTGATGGAAAGGTCGGCTCTTTGAATTGACTACTCTCTGGGCAACATTTTTAGTACCCATTGAGCTGAAAGCTTGCTGAGGCCAAGGGTTTGTTTTTTTGGGGGGTGGGGTGGGGGGGATCAGGTGGTGGTGATGTCGCAGTGTTTTGCTTTTCATTTGTTTTAAAATGGCTCATTTCAAATCGGATGAAGGTTTACAGAGCAGATTAATTTTCTATGCCACAAGTTATGCACATCTTGTTTCATGTGATTTGTGGAGTCCCCACAAAGTAGCCTTGTTTGGGTTTTTTTGGCTGTTCCGTCTGAGTGTTGAGTATAGTCCCAAGCAAACAGAATTTGGAAACCGACCTTTTCTCCATTTATCATGGTACTGTCTATTGGTCCAGTTGGGAGAAATTTGGTTTTTTTTACATTGAATTTCAATCCCTAATAAAGGCTGCACTTTTAGATCTGCAAGTCTTCTTCGCCTTCGGTAGGCAAGCCTGTGTCATCTGTACATCAAAGGCTATTATTACTAGGCCTCCTTCCAATCCCAATGCTGCATTATATTTTATAGGTCTAGCTTTTCAGATTACTTGCTCAGCACAAGTAATTGAAGAACTATGCCGAAAGGAAACAACCCTGACATACATTTTTTTCCTGATTTTTTGACCATTCCTTTAATGAGGATACTCACTGCCATCCAGTCAATTCTCTCTGACTCATGAGACCTAATATTATGCTGTATAAATTTCTAAAATTAACAAAAGGAGGAAGAAAGAAGTGGGATCTGTTATAGAATGATTTCTGGGCTGACATAACTGATGTCCAATGCACTAACCATGGCGGATGTATGCAAGAGGCTGATGGTTACTGCTTTATTGAAAAGTATCTTTTTTCTTTTTAATGATTTTTGTGGTTGTCAATAGCTGCCATTGAGTTCATCCCTGGTTCCTGGTGATTGATATATATACATACATACATACATATATATATACATACATATATATACATATATATATATATATATTTTTAGGGGGGCATCACTGCTCTCGGTCGTGGGAGTAGGAGACCCAGCCCCACTGCTGGAATTGAACCTCCGTCCCAGTGGACCGCAGTCCCGCGCACAACCACTACGCCACTGGGGCTCAGCCCTTCCTGGTGATATTTTGAGCAATGAGATTGTACCATGAGTTCTCTTGTGCTCACTGGCTTTTTTCTTCCTTTTGAAATATATCACCAGCCCTTTTTAAAGGTATTTAACAAAATAGCACCAACATACTTCCTTCTTTATGAATCTTGCTTTAAAGTCATGGTCAATATGTTTCTCATAATAGAATATAAATGTTCACTAAAAAAAATAAATAACATTACTAATCTGTTCAAGCTATAAGGAAGTTTGAGAGACTCATCTAGAATTTGGTTAGTCACCGTGACTTTGGAACTGTGGCCATTGTTTTCCCCAGTTTAGTTGGGCTCCTTCTGTAATTATAGACTTTCCAAGGTCATTCAGGACCCAAAGTTAAAAGTGTATTAGCATTCTCTCTTGGCTCATACTTAGAGGCTTCTTATCTCCCAGTTCTCCTGGAATCGCTGGAAAACTCTTCTTCTGGTATATGCTTTTCTTATTAGACTCCCAGAAAGATAATAACCTGACCTTTTCCAGAAGAGCATAGTCCTATTTTTGACATTTCGTTTGTTGTAAAAGACAGATAAAAATAGATATTGAGCCCATGATATCTTGGAAAATAAATCACATTTTCCAAAAATATATAGATCCTTAAGGCATTTTATTTTACCCCCTTTGGTTGCAACAATTTCTGTCTCTGTGTCCCACAATTCCTGGTCATCCATCTCATCTGGAAACTCCTTGACCTTCTTCCATTTATCTCGGATGGTCAGTTTCCTCCTACTTTCACTTCCTTTCACAGACAGCTGTACCTCAGAGTGGGTCCCTGCAGCTGTTTCCGTGTCCTATTGTCCTTTTATCATTTCCACCCTGCAAACCTTTATCCCCAGGCCAACTCAACTCTTGGTTTTCTATCCTATAATTTAGAATCTGCTAAAGAAGACAATACAACCAAGTTAACTTTTTCCTCTAACACATTCACCTAAGTATTCCTTTTCCACTTTCTCTCCATCCTTCTACAGACATTGTTCTTTACCCAAATTTTCATTCTCAGAAAGTGCTTTTGCCTCTTCTTTGAGCCTTCCATGGTAAACCAAATTCATAGCTGTGAGTTGAGTCCAGGTTGCTCATAGCAATGCTGTTGGACAGGCCAGCTGTGGGTTTCTGAGCCTGTAACTG